>JANQBM010000005.1:9785074-9795592 GCA_025594535.1 Erythroxylum domingense
TTTCACCAATTCTCTAACTTTCTCAACCATGCACGACATCATCATCTTGAGGGTGTAAGGTTTAGGTTAGTATTTTTGGTAAACCAAAAGGAGAGAAAACAAGGTGTAGAAGAGTGGAACAAAATCTCAAAGAGAACAAGGAGAAGAGAAGCTACGGATGAAGGAAAAATTTCATTCAAAAACACTTAACACCTTAACAAGTTGAAGACAATAAGGAGTGTCGTGAGAGACAAAAATAAATGATGGTTTTATTAATGAATAAATAAGGTAGTCATGTAGGCAAGTGACATGTGTCACTTGCCACATGTCACACTCTCAAGCCTTTATTTAGTTTCTTTCCAATTTCTACTCCAATTTCTCCCCAAATTTCCAATGGCTCAAAATAATAATTCCTAAATTCATATTTCTAAATTTTCAGTGCCATTGGACAATCATTTTCACTACTGGTAAACCCTTTTTCATAATTTACATTTCTTCACAAAAGTACCGGGAAGTGTTATGAATGCATGTACAGTTATTTACATGTGCAAAATTCACTATTCACTTACATATGTATGCATGAACATATCAAAACAATTTTAAGCACTTATAACCTATTCCAAATGACTATTTTACCCTTCCCATTGGTGAGGGGATGTTACATTGAAAGTTACCTTACCTGGCTTTACTAATCCAAGTCAGGGTGCTTATGTCCTAAGAAGAAGGATGGGTGATAACATCATATTTGCTCAGGAATTGTTCAAAGACTACAAATCAAAGGAGCATATCAAGAGTTGTGCCCTCAAGATTTATTTCACTAAAGCTTACGATACCATTAAATGGAGATGTCTTATCAACTCTCTGTAAGCTTTTAGATATCCACCTGAGTTCATCAAATGGATTCACTCTTGTATAACATCTGTTTCTTGCATAGTATTAATGAACGGAGAACCTTCTCAACTTTATATAGTTGCTAGAGGAATTAGACAAGGTGATTCACTCTCTACCTATCTATTTGTCATTGCTATGGAGGCACTATAAAGAATCACTCAAATATGTATAGAGGAAAACATGAATGTCAAATTCCATTATAGATGCAGTGGTCTTAGGATAACTCAACTCTCATTTACAGTTGATTTACTCATGCTATATGCTAGCGATCCTATTTCTATTGGGATTCTTTTGAAAGCTTTGCATATATTTTAGGAAGTCTTTAGGCTCAAATTTAACCCAAGTGAGAGTGTTGCTTACCTATTAAGACAAATTTGTGAAAAATTAATGACTGTGATAGTTGATGCTGGACTCATTATACACCAACTACCTCTCACTTATTTTGGAGTTCCAATTTCTACAAAGCATCTTAAGGAAGTTGAATGCAGACCTCTCATAAAAAAAGTTAGTAGAAGACTTTCTTAATTGAACAGTAGATTCCTATCATATAGAGGTAGAGCACAATTGGCCATCACCATTCCTAATAATTTGCATATCTATTGGTAATCATATCTAGCTATCCTTATAAATTGCTAGAAGTATTAAAGACCTCATCTAACATAGATAGAATTCAAGTGGGGAAAGTTATCCAAAGTTAAGTGGAGTGTGATATGTCTACCTAATAATTTATAATTTAGAAATTATAAATGCTTCAACTAAATCTGAATAGGTGTTTAAAATAGTAAATAAATATTGACCTTATTTGCTAAATCACTGATTAGCTATTTTTTCGAGGATTGAGAGATATTTGACTATTTGACTATGTCAAACCACCGATAATTATATTTGGTAATTAGTTAATTGGGTTGTTGATTGAACCCAATATGCTATTTTTGAAAATACTCCTAAGAGGAGCATTTTGCTCCAGCGACTAAGAAATTAAGAGATGAAAAGACGATTGTGCTCAAATGTTATCAAATTACTTAAGCTATCATTTTTATTATTACATTCCTTCATCAAACACTAGTACCCTATTTATTTATTATTATTATAAGTCATTTTACACATAAATAATTAATACTAAACAACTAATTTTATCAAATATCTTTAAATAAATAGATGATATTATGCGTTTATTCAATCAATTAATATAATTTGCTGCCAGCTAATTGCTAATTCTATCAATTAACAGCTAATGCAATCCGTTATTAAACAAGACCATTGTGTTTCTTTTATGTGTTTTGGAGTTATAAAAACTCTAAATTTTGGAGAAGACAAAATAGATCAAAATTGGGAGAGTAACAAAATGTATCGATCTGAGGTCTCTTATGAAACAATTAATGCCATGAATAAGTAGTTGATGCATATATGATCAGCTTCAGTTGCCATTGGCAGTAAATGGTGTTGACTTTTTTTTCATGGCCATGGATTGGTATGGAAATTAATTGATAACTACAGCTTATAAGATCATAGATTCTTTGTATTCAGATTTAGAGTTACGGTTCTGTTTTCTGGCCCGTTGTTTTTCATAAATATAGTCTCTTAACCAATTATATCATATGAATGATCAAGTGATAGAAGTTACTGTATTACTTGTCAAAGTATGAATTGGTGGGCATCAAATGACTAAGCCCATTTGAAGCCTCTTCAAGTAGTCTAATTAATTGAGGGGGTCTGTAAGAATTTTCAAATATTAATTTCTGAATTTGAGTACCATTAGTTTTTAAAGACTTCCAAGCATTTGAATTTCTAAACAATCACGTAAGTTTTAAAATTTATAAACTATTATATACAAATAAATATTTATTTAATGCCTACCGTTACATATATAACCTAGAGCAGCTGACCCTCGCAAAAATTAGGAACAAAGAAGCCATGAATTTAACAAGTAAAACTCAAACGAAGATACAAATCTCCCTGTGGCTTACTTTATTAATTAGTGCCTATACAGTTAGTCAAACATAGGATTTGCAGTAAGAGCACTTTTATCTTGGTCAAACATTGAGACCTAATTGTTAGAAACCTCCCTTCAAAATAAAATTTATTGGTCCACAAGAAATTTTATATTGTCTATCCAATGTCCACTAGTTTATACTGAAAATCACTTCATGCTTGAGGTATCATTATAATTAAAGGCACTGTAGTCTCTGTATAAATCTTATTAAATACTAGCGACAGAATTATAAAATTTTCTTTAGGCAAACAAGCAGAACATTAATGGAAAAATCAATTAGTCTAACTGTTTCACTGTATCAGCCAATAGAAAATATGCACGTAAATGTAGCCCATTAACTCTCCAACTGTACTGAGACCCCACTCACCTCCATTAAATAAGCTTCATAGCCTTCATAAGTTAAGACTGCCTCTGACATAGCTTACCATCTCCATCTCTCTTCCTTCTCGCCAACTCAATCCCTATCAACCATGGTTTCTTCCAACGACCAAGGCTTGGTCTACAATGTCAAGCTCTCGTCGATAGGACCGAGCCGTATAACGGGGTCGGACGTTGTTAGCGAGCCCAATGGCATGGACTTGGTCATGAAACAACATTACTTGAAATTTGTCTACTTCTTTACTAGCCAAGCGAGTGACGGGCTGACTACCATGCGCATAAAGGAGAGCATGTTCTATTGGTCCAATGACTACTACATGATTTGCGGTCGGTTCCGGCGTTCGGAGGCTGGTCGGCCGTACATGAAGTGCAACGATTGTGGGGTGAGGTTTGTGGAGGCTCAGTGTGACAAAACGGTGGACGAATGGCTGGAGATGGGGGACTATTCGCTAAATAGTCTGCTGGTTTATCATTTGCCTATTGGTCCTGAAATATGGTACTCTCCTCCTGTTTATGTACAGGTAATTACTATACACTTCTTCATGTTATGTTTTATACGATAGCAGCGTGTACTAGTTCAGTTTACTTGTCACTTAGACTAGAAAGATGATTATTGCTCATTGAATATGAATTTAGCTTATAAAACTTGGAAAAGAATTTTAAATTTAGAATAGAGTACATAATTCGGTTTTTGTAGAATATATTAAGAGTAATTGATTGATTAGAACTATTTTTATCACCAAGTTTAAAAATTTGTTTCTGGAATGAGAAGAAAAAGCACCAGTAACGGTGTTTATCCATTAAAATTAAATAAAATCAATAATATACGTCAGAAAATTATATTAATAAATGAAAATTATCTATATTAGCACTTTTTCCTTTTTTATGTCAGAAATTGTAAATTCCTCCAAAATAGGAAGTCAATGCACTACTTTAAGAGAACAAATCTTCTATTCTCGTATCTGCTATCTTTTTTATTAAATCTTATCTACATATTTAAATAAGAGTCACATATTTATGCGGATAAAATTAAATAACACATAATTAGTAAAACATAATTGGCACATAAGATTTGTGCTAATTTGGATGCCTCAGATGCATAAAAGGTAATTCTGACAAGATATTTCGATGTTTAATCAATCATATAATAAGGTATTTTCTATGAAAAATATAAGCATGTCCACAGAAGATCTCTATCTTCATATCATAACTGAATGGGAAATGATGATGTGTAACCAAGCAAGTCCAGTCATTGTCAAAAGCCAAAGCAGAGCATACATGGGATTGGGAGTACATTCATGGAAGTAAAAAGATTTGTGATAACAGATATGCACATTCAATTCAATTCCCACCTACCAGCGTAAGCGCCGCTTTTACGTATCAAGAAACATAAAAGCTACCCTTTAAGCTCTCTCCCGTATTTATCAAATCCCCCACCATCTCAACTCAAATCACTCCTAATTTTATAGCTTTTTTCTTTTCTGTACAGTGTTAAGTTTTGCCTGAATTTGCGAGGAACCGTTATGTGGAACCACAGAAAGTCTTCTACGGATAGCACCGATCCTCTAGTATCTCATTTAATATTGACTAAATTTATAATTTAATTATGATGACATAGCAACTACTAAAATAACAAACTATAAAATTGGGTCCATAAAAAATTAAGGATGAAAATCGTAGACTTCTTATATAATTTACTTTTATTTTAAAAATAATCCAACATTTTCTTCTCATTTCAACTCGAGTCAAATCATATTCATATGGGTCTTATCCTATGTTACATTATAACCATGTTTAATTAGGGCTCTTTTGATCCGGTCCGTTTTGACAGGTTACCAAATTCAAGTGTGGAGGAGTGGCTGTGGGCTTTAGCTGGGCCCATATACTTGGAGATGCATTTTCAGCTTCGGAGTGCTTCAATGTCTGGAGTCAATTCCTGGCAGGTCTCAAAACCTATGGCCCTGTGAAAACTTTAAAATCACCCAAAAAGTTGGACAAGCCCGAAACTCAAGAACCGCTCTCGATCAAACGAGTCGATTCGGTTGGTGACCATTGGATAACTGCCAATAACTGTAAAATGGAAAGCTTTACCTTCCACATAACGGCTACACAGTTTTCTGACTTACTCTCCAATATATGGAGCCATACCGAAATCGACCATATCCCATCCTTCGAGTCTCTATGTGCTTTGATATGGAAATGTGTAGCCAAGGTTAGAGAAGGGCATGAACCTGACATAGTGACAATTTGCAAAAAAGACCCTAAGAATCCAAGAGATGAGAATTTAAGCAACTCCCAAGTTACAAGTTATGTTAAAGCGGATTGTTCCATCCTCCAATCAGACCTCAGAAAGTTAGCGACATTACTCGTGGACCAAACTGTTGAGGAGAACAACCATATTGAAGCAGCTGCAGAAAAAGAAAATGGGGTTGCTGACTACATTTTATATGGAGCTAATCTGACATTTGTAGATTTAGAGAAGGCTAATTGGTATGGACTAGAGTTGAACGGGCACAAACCTGAATTTGTCCACTGCACTATCCAAGGTGTTGGTGATGAAGGAGCCGTTTTGGTATTTCCGTGGCCAAAAGATTCTGAAAATGGTGAAATGGGAAGGGTTGTGACGCTGATTTTACCGGATAAGGAGATGGTAAAGCTCAAAACCGAGTTGATGAAGAATGGTCTTTTGCCTGGAAGTGACAACGAATGAGAGCCACATCAGAACATCTCTGAGTTCTTGTCTATAATCAAAAATAAAGTTACGGGCATGTTTATTTTTTTGTTTTTAAATTTAATTAAAAAATTATGTTTGTTTGTCTTTGGTTTTTGTTTCTTTCCATTTTTAAGTCTATTAAATCACAAAAAGTGCTTTTAATTTTCTATTTCTAATTTTTTCATAGTCTGAATTACTATAAACTAAATATATGTTATTTAATATATTAATTATTAATAAAAATTATAAATAATTTAATTTAATATTATATATTTAATTAGTTAAATTAATTATTAATAAAATTATAGTCAATTTCTTGAGTTGCCACCTCTATCCTTGCCAACCACACAGGATCTCCCATACTCCTCTAATTCTTCGTCTCCACTGCCCCTGTAGCTTCCACCTATTAACAATGCTCTCCAACAACAGTTGAGAAAGAACCCTCTTCTATTATCCCCCCAACTCCTTAAGAAAAACCTACAGTCAAGTCAAAGGGGATTCTTTACTAGAAGTTAGACTTCTACCCCCTGCTTTAGAGGAAGGTAGGAAGATAGTTAATCCATGTTTGGAGATTCTTCAGGAGGGCTCATCGAAATAGGATGCTGATTTACTTGGTTATTTATGGGACTTTATACCCTCGCTCAAGGCAAATAATATTGGTTTATGCCCTTGCAGCCAATGTATGTTAGTTGTAAATTTATTTGTATGACAATATTTTATTTTATAAAAGACATTCTTTATCTTTGTGTTTTTTAATTTTTAATTATTAAATCATAAAGATAAAATCCATGAAATAATTGTTATGCAATTAAAAATTATAATGTGATTATATATATGAGATTTGAATTGCATTTTTTGTATTATTCCTAAAATGTTGCTAGTCGTAGTTTCATCAAGACGGGGTATTGATAAAATGGTTAGACTAGCACATGTTTGTTTCTTTCTTATGAACAAAGTAATTGATCTCATAAATTAAAGTGTGGAGACACTTAAACAATCATGTGAGTGCTTATTAGAGAATAAGTTCACTGAACTGACCTAATTATAAGAATCCCGAATGAAACATTACTTGTGTGTTTGCGGATTATCTCATTATAATGGTTGTATAATTGATCCTTATACTTAAGATTACCAAAGTTATCTTATATAGGAATTACTATGTTTTGATGTTACTTATGTTCTACTCTTGGAGTAATTCAATTCGGTAGTTATTGGATATAATATGAACAATATGAAGATAGTTGAGTAAATCAATAAGGAATTCGTTGTCCTAAAGTAATTAGAAAGAATGTTATGTTGTTCTTGATTAGTAATGATTTTGGGAATCTCTGGCCAAAGTAAATTGAAATTAGGAAAAGTTGTTTCCAAATATCAATTATAAACCATTTACTAATTAGCAAGAACGAATATGATTGGATTATTTAGAGGGACACAAATTTCATACTCTAATTCGAATTGGAACATTAGATGACGAAAGGATTAATTTATACATTATAGCCATGCATAGACAGGTTAAGTCAAACCACTTTGACGTTCCTAATATTTGGGTAGTCATGACATGTTGCTAGACGTCAATCAAAATCTATGATTATAAATTATTTAATTAGGGAATTAAAGATAAATTAAAAGGAGCTTTGTTTATCTAATTCTAATTATGAATTAGAATTAGAATTTATAATCATGATTAACATATTAGGAACCTAATGGGTCACACATAAAAGGTTTATAAAGGAAAAAGTGAAATTTCAATTAAGTTGGATTGCCAAAGGCATTAATCACGTCACAAGCTATGTTGGAAAACCATTATGTATGGATGATGCCAATCTAACATGAGGAGGTTAATTTTGTTCGGGTTTATGTTTTAGTTGACGCAAATTAGCAGCTACCAGATAAAATACCAATCAAAAGGCTACCATGGTTCTAAGTCACTAATTGATGAAGTCATAGTTACCTATGTATGGAAGACTCAAGATAAAAGTTGATAAATGGTTATTTAACTATATTTATATACCCATATTTAATGTGTTTTGTTTGTTATTTAAATTTTTATAGTATTTTGCTACTTAATTCACTTAAAGTGTGTTTGTAGGTGATAATTTCCTTCTTGGACCAATGTAGCATAAAACGAAGATTTGAAGAAACTTGAAGTACATGACTATGTACAGTGATTGTGTGATTCACTGTAAATGTGTGGAAGTTCAAAAATATTGTTTTTGGCCTTGTATGTTGCCTGTGTAAGTCTCTGTGCTCATGTCAAATCGTGAATTCAAGTATTTTTGGAGATATATGGTCACTTGGTGTACGCCACTGTGTATATCCCAGAAATCCTAGTTTTTACTATGCAAAGGGCGTTATCAGAGGCAGAACTGTAGGAGGCAAGTTTTAGAAAGTTTTTGAGTCTTAAGAAATACAAAGAAGAGGGAGTTATGAGCAAAGGATGAGGAAAACACTAAGATTATGTCACAAGATTCGATACATAACATCATTCAATCGAAATTGCAAGAAGATTCATTAGAGACAAAAGGGAGATTTAGAATATGATTTCTTTTATTTCTATTTGTTCTTTTGAATATTTGTCATTGGTTTTGTTTACTATGTGTAGGAACTAAATTTATTAGTGCCTAGGTGTGATGAACCCTAAGTTGTGATGACAATATAAATTAATATTTTATTCAATATAATTTTATTAATTGATTTATTATGATTCAATTATATGTTATATTCTTGATCTAATCCATCTGAAATATTAGTTCATTATCTGATTTCATATGATTGGGATTGAGAAACTCTTTTGTGTGAATAAATATACCATAATTGGAAAGAGTTACATGCAAACCTAGAGATAGCTCGGTATAAATCTTCTGAATTAGGTTTAAACCTAATAATGAAATTAACGAATCATAATGCAATCTTAAGGGTTTTAACTAGAAAGAGATTTCAGTTAATCAACCGAAAGGCTAGTTGTTAATATTCTTGAGAAAGAAATTAAAATAAGATAGGAGTTTTCATAGTCTAATAATCAATAATTTAATTGCATGATAAAGGACTAGTATTTAAGAATTCTTACAAAGATTCATCACTTAGGTACTATTTATTTGATATCGACTTTTTGTAGTATTTTCCTTTGTCTGAGTACATTATTGTGTCAATCTTAGTCTTATTTTTTTAGCTTAATTTTTAATTAAATTCATAACCTGCTTCGATAGTTAGATAATAGAAAAAAGGTTAATATTAATACTTACAATCTTTGGGATCAACCCATACTTGCTATTGCTAGTGCTAGTTATGGCTATATCGTACACTTACAGTTAAAACTAATAAATCTTTATAGGAATAGAAATCACTCAGTCAAAAGTCAAAAGAAAGCTTGGATCCTAACTGAGAAGAAGTTTAAGATTGGCAAATATCAAGAACTCACTCAATCTGAGCAGGTTGATTCACAAATGGAAGCAACCTATTTAAAGGATGCAATGGAAGGCACTAAAACCCTTGAAGTTATGGTAATTCCTTAAACGATAGCTGCAAATGTGGCCACTACACAAATTTAGGCGAGGAACTCTATGAATCTTATAGTGCAGGAATTGCATCAGAAAATAACCAATGAGGACAATGCTATGAACAAAGAAATTTCACCTTAGGAAGCTAGCAAAATTGTCCCTACATTAAAGCTAAATCTACAAGGAAAAGGGGTTGAATATTAGATAGTAGTTAGGAGAAGTTTTGAGAGGAAAAAGAAGAAGCCTTTTTCCCCATCTAACTTAAAATATTAGTATGGCATGTTAAAGGTGAAATTACCCTAATAAGCAACTTATGCTTGTTGATTTTATGAATAACAAACTCGGTTTTGTCTAGGATACTAAAAACTAGAATCAAAGAGTGCAACCTAAAATCTTAAGAGCTATTAATGGTAAATGGAAACTTATCACCAACTACTCCAAGCATCTAATGGAAGAATCATCCTGACTTCTTATTCTGGTTGAAGTTCTTTCATCCAAGATTTCATATAAACTAATTCATCTGAGAACCCACTTGAAGCAAGTAAACTTTTTATTCTCTGTCATAGTAGTTTATGGTTATAACTTAGCATTTCAACGAGTTCCCCTCTGAAACAAGTTAGTAGAGATTGGAGCCATTATATATGAACCCTGGATCATCCTAGCTGATTTCAACAACATCCCATACTCACATGAATTTGAAGAGAGAGCCTACCTCAGGAATTATAATGAGGAGTTTCTAGACAATGTGAAAAGTTTACAGGTCACTGACCTTAATGAAGGTTTCTTTCTTACCTGGAGTAATAAGTAAGATGTTGAGTGGGCCTTAAGGAAGAAGCTGAATAGATCACTAGTGTAACACCCCACTCCCGCTGGACTTGAACCCGATATCGACGGTGATATCCGAGTCCGTGCCCTGCGAGAGTAGTGTGCCACATCACTAAATAATCAAAAGTCAGTATAAATTCTTTTTAATACTTTTATCAATACGCACAAATCAATAATCACAAAATTTGGGCCACATTTATTCAGAAACATTTTGTTTACAAGAATCGCCAAGATTTTGTTTT
>JANQBM010000005.1:9797781-9833161 GCA_025594535.1 Erythroxylum domingense
TATTATTATTGTTATTATTAATTTGCTAGTTATAATTTAATTTATTATTAATTTATTGTTATTATTATTTTTCGCAAGTCCTGTATTGTGTAGAATATGGCACCAAAGAGAAGACAAGATACTAGAAGACCTCCATATTTTAGACCACGATTCGGAGGTTTATACTGTAGAGGTGAAGGATCTCGTGCTACAGTACCTACAGATGATTCACCTCCACCCTTTCCATCCCCTCTGCCTACTACACTGGCAGATGAGGCTACACCATCTGTCACTCCTTTATCATTTAGTACCTATATATCGATAGAGATATCAGGGGTAAATAATGCGGATGAAGGAGACGGTCGCTAGCTTGGAACTGAGAGACCCGATAGAAGAAAATACATCACAATAGTCAATAATAAGTAAGTGAAAACACATGAACCATTATATATTATAATGAAGTTATGACATCAAAATTTAAGGAGAAGATTGATCCTGAGGGCTATTGTTGGAAGACTATCTCTCAGACGACAAAGGAATTTTACTATCATGAGTTTGAGGTACGATAGAAATAATTATTTCCTTTTTTAATACTAATTGTTTTACATTAACTTGATAACTATTATTACATCAACAGTATTTAATAAATATATTTCCTTTTGTTACAAAAAGAATTTTTTGGGGATTCTCAATTGGATAAGATCGTATATAGAGTATGGGAGTCGAGAGTACGTACACATTATTGCGACTTTGCTGGTACGATACGCATGGCGGTTGTACAACCGCCTTTTATTTCAAAAAAAATATGAAGTCTTGGCTAACATATTGGACGTCACCTGCAGGAGAGAGTCTTTCCGTACATACGGGAGGATCTATTACCCACCAAGAGCATGCACAAAAACTTGTAAGTATCTACAAATAACAGTTATATTCTCATCTCTTTTCTTTGCTGTACTTTAATTGAATTTGCTTTATAAAATATATTTTACTTATAATTAACATTTTATTCTTATGCAGGAAAAGTCTTTGAGCGTGACACCTACACCCCGTCAACTATTTCTGCACACTCATACTAAGAAGCATGACGGGGTGACATTCGTTAACAATCGTTGTAGAGAAGTCAATGTAAGTGAAATTTATGATTTAATATTAATAATATGCTTAATAATTATCACTTATTAATATATAAACATTGCTTTTTGATAAGACCAAATACAGCAAACCATTGAACGGCGATCTCACCAATCTAAAATTGTTGATGAGACTAACACTTAACTTGAAGCAGTTGGTGGTAGGGATTGTCGTGGGAGGATATTCGGATTAGGATCATTTGTGAATACTTGTTATTCGCAATCCTCCACGTCTAGTATAGCAACATCTGCTAGGCGGTCCAACAACAATAAAATGGAGGCGTTTGAGAGCACAGTGCAGACATTGTCCACTCAGTTGCAACAGACGTTGGAACAGTTGCAACAGACGTTGGAACAGTTGCAACAGTCGATGGAACAGTTGCAACAGTCGATGGTTGCGCAACAACAGACGATAGTAGCGCAACAACAGTCGTTGGACCTGTACGCTCAGCTCCGTCGGGAGATGGATGAATTGAAGGGTAAAGGCAGCAGGTCACTGCACCAACCAGACGATCCACCAGCTCCTAATCAGTTGTGTAGTATTGGTCATTTAGTTTGTATTACAGATATTATTATTTACAATGTAACGTTTTTATTATCAATTAAGATATTTTAATTTTTAACCATTAATCAAATTTTCTATTTAACCAAATTAAATATATATTATAAATATTTAATTATTAAAATTTTCAACGGTTATAATTTAAATATAATGAAAAAAATTTAAAATTTAATCAATAACTTTACCGACGGAACATCAACAATTTCGTCGGTATATGTCTATAATATATACCGACGGATAACAAATTCCGTCGATAATGGTTAAGCTTATTTACTGACGGAAATCTTGTTATTGTCGGCAAAGTTACCGACAGTATTAAACATTCCGATACTAAATTTACATACGGTTAAGGAACTTACAGTCAGTAAATTTAGCGATGGAAACTTTTAACCCATCGGTAATTTACAGACGGAAAAATTGTGACGGTCAGAACATTTTTGTTAAAATTACTGACGGTAAATTATTTTTCAACGCTAAATTTACCGATGGAAATTTCTTTACCGACGGTAAAGATAGCTATGGTCGAATTTACGACGTTTTTGTCTGTCGGTATATTCCGTCGGTGATATTGAATACCGACGGAATATTTATCTTTTCCGTCGATATTTTCCATCGCTAAATGACTGTTTTCTTGTAGTGTATGATCCAGCCAACTAGGAAACTCTGAGAAGGAAAAATAAAGTGGAGAGAAGTCACAATACAAAAAAAAACACGAAGGACTTGGGATTGTCTCTGTAGCTAATATGCAAAGAGTTTTAATAAGCAAGAGATTATGGAGGGTATACACAGAAAGGAAGGCACTATGGATAAAATGGTTACATTAATACTATTTCAAAATTTTGAACTTTTGGCAATTAGATTTCACCTCAGCTGGCGCTCTAATTTTTAAACAAGTGATGAAGATGGGGGGCTCCTATATCCCTACATAAAGCATCGAATTGGAAATGGTGAAAGAACCTAGTTATGGTTCGACAATTGGTTAGATATTAGTCCAATCATACAACTTCCTATTCTTCAGCAACTAAGAAACCGATTACGAACATACCTTAAGGTCTCCTCTCTTATCATAAATGGAGAGTGGCAGGGTGAGTTTAGGGGCTTTTCCACCTTATCGTCGAATCTTCCCCTACTGACATCAATAAATAATGAGGATACAGTTTTATGGATCTTGAACCATAACCATATCTTCACTAGCTAATCATGCTTCCAACTGTTTCACAACAATCACACATTAGTCCCATAGTCTAATTTACTTTGGAGAAACACAATCATCCCAAAGGCCTCTTTTATCACTAGGTTAGCAATTAATAATCGTCTTCAAACCTTGAGCCAATGGCATGAAAATGTAAGGAATACAATATGTGCTCTTTGTAATGAAGCAATGGAGGATAGAGACCATCTGTTATTCCTTTGTAGTTATACCAAAGTGATTTGGAGCCAAATACTTCACTATTACCTCCAGTTAATTGTCAATACATTTGGGAACATGCTTTGCAATGGATCGTTTGTAACTCCAAGACTTGGAAATCAAATACAACCCTTTATAAAGTTACCTTCACACTTGCCATCTACACAATTTGGAAGGAGCGAAATAATCGTCGATTCACATATACGAAGTTAGGGAAATACTTACTTGCCAACTGGATTGTAAACTGATACATGAACACATCTTGGCTAAGCAATTGTAGCTCACTCTATCGTCTGATATGTAGTACCGATGGCATTTTTAACTTATCCTAATTCGTTGGGCTTCTCTTCTTAACTTCTTCATTTAATTTTTTAAGATGTAGATGATTCTAACCATTGTGAACTCATTGTAATGTAAGTATAATATACATGTTTCAGTTTCCAAAAAAAATTATAATTAGATTATAATTATAAGGATCAATTTGTATTTATATATTATTTCTAAATTATTTATAAGTTATAGTTTCCTCAAGACAAAATATTAATGGAAAAATAGTACTAGAAGATTTCAGGTTTCTTTGTTACGAAAAAAATAATTAATCTTATAAATTAAGTATGGAGATACTTAAAAAAATGTGTGGATAGTTATTAGAAAATAATGTCACCAAGCTGACCTAATTATAAGGACCCAAATTAAACATTACTTATGTATTTGGAGATTTCCTCATAATGATAGTTTTATAATCGATATTTAGACTTCAAACTACCAAGATATCTCATATATGAATTACTATATTTTGAGACTACTTATCACCTATTTTAATCAAAGTAAACTTAGTTGATAGCACTAGAATAAAATATGAATTGTATAAAAATAGTTGAGTAAGTCAATAAAGAAATTATAAACTTAAAATAGTTAAGGAGAATGTTCTATTGTTCTTGATTAGTAATGATTTAAGGAATTGTTTAACTAGAGAAAAATAAGATTTAAAAATAATTTTTTATTTATCAATTATAAATCGATCACTAGTTAGTAAGAATAAATATGATTTAATTTAAGTAGGAACTAGTTTCATGCTATATGTCCAATTGGAATGTTGGCTGAAAAAATATTAAATTATAATTATAATCATGCATGGATATTTTAAATCAAACCAATTTAACATTCTTTATATTTGAGTGGTCATGACATATTACTAGACATCAATTTCTATCTATTATAATAAAATGTATGATTCGATAATTAAAATTTCAATTTATTAACTTATAATTATGAATTATAATCATTAATAACATATTAAAAACCTAATGGATTGCACATGAAGAGCAATTAAGGATAGAAAATTAATTTAAATTAAATTGAACTTAATTTGAAGTTTAAAAATTTTTAAGGATTAAATATATTATTATTATTATTATTATTATTATTATTATTATTATTATTATTATTATTATTATTATTGTTTTAATTAATAATTTAATTTAAATTTGAACAAAATTTTAGAGTTTTTTATTGTAAAGAGAAAATTGCTATCAGAAAGCTCTTATTTTCGTCTTTTTTTAGGTAAAATGGAGTTTTTTTTTTTTCCCTTTATAGATTGCATTAAAGACTAAACACATGAATAGTTCGTAATGGACATCTCTAGAAAAAAAGTTTTGCAAAATTTCAATTAAGCTATCTTTCAACCCTTTAATTGATGATGATCTTCAATCAATTTCTCAAGTTTTGTTCTCCCTCCAACTGGAAACGATTTGGACATGCAGAAAGAAACCTTTGCTTTAAACTTAGCGTGCCACTCATTTTCTTTTGAAGATAAAAAAAATAATCATGTCATTGTTGCATATTGTAGCATTTCATGCCACATTTCCATCAATATAGTAATAAAAATAAAATAGGGATAATGACTTTAGATAAGATATAAAATCCAGGGACTTAAAATTTGCAAATCACTGCTCATTAGTCAATGTCACAAATAATAATTTTTAGTAATGAACATCAACAAGTGAGACAAGCCTAACGGATACAAATTCAGTGCTTGATACCGCCCTTAGGAGAGCACTTTTAAGTCTCTCACTCGTCATTATGCCCTTTAGCAACCAAATAATTATCGAATATTCTACTTAGTTGCAAGGGACAAGTTGATTAGCAAAGGAACAAGGAAGAAGGAGGGACAAATACAAATTGGTTTGAGTCAACTTGCAATTGATATATATATATATATATATATAAGGGGCCAAAGCTAATGGAGTAGGTTTCTTTAGGTAGAATGAAAATGACATTCCATTTCTATAATAATAATATTACATATTGGCAGTCAAACTTCCATACGATGATGTAACCAACGAAGCCTATTCCTTAAGCCCAAGAAAAAGACAGAGAAAGGGGAAGGCCCACAAGCTACTATTGTTACATGTGCTTTGGGAGAACATAATTCACAAACAACCAGACATGAAAAAAGTTGACAGATACTGATCGTATCGTTTCTTCTTCCACGACTGTATCTGTAATCATCATCCATCACTTTTTGAATGGAATAGCTCTGATCACAACTTGGTGGTACAGAGCTGCCAGTGCTGCTCCAATGAATGGTCCCACCCAGAAAATCCACTGCCACATAATGTTAAAAAGAATTATATTAAATAAAATTAAACATTTTCACATTGTTGAATCAAGAACTGCTTACGTGATCATCCCAGCCACTGTCCTTGTTGAAAATGATTGCAGCACCGAGACTTCGGGCAGGATTGATACCGGTTCCGGTAATTGGGATGGTAGCCAAGTGAACTAAGAACACTGCGAACCCAATTGGTAAGGGTGCCAGAATCTGACAAGCAGCGGATTACCACTTGTCAATAATCACGACTTCAAACCAAAATTGTTCATGTGTATATGTTTTCAAAGAGACAGAGCTTACAGGAACATGGGAGTCTCTGGCACTGCGCTTGGCGTCGGTGGCGGAGAAGACGGTGTAGACAAGAACAAAGGTGCCAACAATCTCGGCCCCGAGACCGTCACCTTTGGTGTAACCACTGTTGACGGCGTTTGCGCCACCGCCCAACAGCTCGAACTGAGTCTTCCCTTCGAACCCTTTTACTACACCAGCTCCACAAATGGCACCAAGGCACTGCATCACCATGTAAAACAAAGCCCGTGTTAGGGACAATTTTCTCGCCAGGAACAGCCCGAATGTCACCGCCGGGTTTATGTGACCACCTGAAAGAACAGTACCATTAGTTCCGTAACATGCATCAGTCGAGATGTTATCTTTGATGAAGATGGAGTGTGAGATTGGTCAGAAAAAGAAAAGGAGTTGTTGCTTGCACCGGTAATTATAAATGAAGAAGTAAAACGAGATAACAAAGTTGATGAGCCCAGCTGCAGCAGAGCTGCTTGTTTGTCTACCATCGCTGTTGCCACCATTTGCATTCGCACAGTTATGTCTTTGTTCAGCACTCCTAGCTAACCGATAGAGACTATATTCATAAGTGTTAGTTAAGGGTTTGGGTGGACCTGAAATGCCGGCGGTGCAGTAGACGAGAGCAAAGATCATGCCACCGAAAGCCCAAGCAATCCCTTGAATACCCACAGTGGAGCATTTAGTGTTGGACTTGGAAACACCCATAACTGTCAAGACAGTGATGTAGAGGAACAGAAACGTGGCAATAAACTCGGCGATGCCAGCTCTGTAAAAGGACCAAGAAGTAAGTTCATCGGGCTCGAACAAGGGAGCAGGCGGTGGCTCTTTGTAGTCCTTGTCATCTTGGGTCTGAGCCGCCGTGCCAATCGGCTGTCTCTCGGTGAACTTGTTGGCTCCCAATCTAACATCTTCCTCTTTGCCCTCCATATTGGGTTTGCGTTGCAGAGTGAGGATAAGTTGACTAGACACGCAGTAGCGAGCGTTGGGTTTGTGATGAGAGGTAATGGCAAGTGGTGGTGTACGGGTGGATTTTATAGGAAAAGCCGAAAGGGAGTGGGGACTTGGTGAGCGTATTCAATTGAAAAATGGGAATCAAAACTTAGGGCGTGACCGACCAATCCAATAATTCTATTACGATTGGTGGAATGGAATGGACGAAACGACTAAATGTGGGGTTAAAACGACACCATGAAGGTGTATTCCTAGTTGGCATAAATAGCACCCACACATATGCCACCGCCCCTTCTCAATCATGAAGCATAAAACAAAACGTTTAACAGAACAATGATGCAACTTTTGAATTTGATTGACTGTTTTGAATTTTAGTTTTACCCATTTAAACCTAACTTGTCATTTATTTTTTACAATGGAAATTGACCTATCCTTGCAGTTTTGTGCAGCATCTGTGAACACGTGGCCGACTGAGATTGTAGATAGGACACATCAAACCGGAATGAGGCCCCATGTCCGAAGAACTTTCTGCTCACATTTTCTATTTTCGAAATTAATGATAAAACTTTTGTTTACGTTGGAAATTGGAAAATATTCTCCTCTCTCTTTGGTAATATTTTAAGTTACTGAATATACATTCCTAATAAACCCTGTACAGATAATCCATATCCCTAACGTAATCAGCAGTCCTGTCCCTACAGATAATATTAACTAATTAGAGAAAAATAAATAAATATACGATGCCGGCTCATGGCATGTATTGCTTATCTTACACCAACATTAAAATTTTTTTATAGGCTTAAGTTTTTGAAGTCCATAAGTTATTGCTTTAGAGAGCCAATAATGATTATCTTATCATGGGAAGAATATGTGGTTATAATAATGTGGAGATAACATTAGAAAAACTATGCATTACGGTATTTGCCTCTGGTCCTGACCCTAAGATGTTAGGTAAAGCGTATCTTATCTTATGATTATATGCCACCATTTTTCCATCTTATTATATCCCATTGCCGCATCATATATACGACCCCTACTCTTTTCTTCCACAATCTGTTTCTATAAATTGAAATGCATTTACTTATAATGAGGAAAACATACTATATATATTCTCCTTTCTTAATAAGAGATGCAGCTTTTCTTTTCTCAGTTTGAACTGTAAATTTCTGAAACTCCGTCACACTAAAACTTCAGATCTTATGGTTTTCAGAGAAGAGTGCCAACCTCTAATCTATTGTCTCAGAATACATGTTAGTATTCAATTATCTGCCTACTAGGCTGGTTCTTTTTTTGGCAACCTATAAGCTTAACCACATTAAACTGGTCCAAACTCGTACGAATAAGTTTAAATCACAAGGCAATATATTTATGACAGAGAAATGAACAGAGTTTTAAGGACCCTAATCTATGAATAACACTTGTCCATCACATGACGTTTGTACATTGTACTACTAAAAGAACAAAAAAAGCGAGCTTGACGTTTGTCCATCACATGACGTTTGCAACCGCCCCTTCAATTTCAACCATAAGCCATTACTTTTTTAACAACCTTGTCTTTTAATACAGGCGTGTACTAATCGTTTGTAATCACTTTATTTTCTGAATTAAAATTTTAATGCCAACTTTTTGTTAATTGCTTCTTAATATTTTCTTTTCTTTCGTACATCAAAAGGCAGGCTCTACACATCTTTGTAAGCCGTGAAAAGCTGAAATAAGCACCTATAATTTAAAGAGTTAATTACTAAAAAATTTCTTAAATTTTACTTAATTTTATAATTATAGCTTAAATTTTAAAAAGTAACAATTAAATATCTGAACTTTTAATTTTTTCTAATATAATTGAATTTTAATGTCCCCTTTAACAAAACTAACGTGACATACTTAAAATGTCATCTGTAAATCAACTTCTGCATTAGATTATAATTAAATTAAATTAATTGTTATTAATTCACTTTGATGGGATTAGACATTAAAAGGAAGGGAATATTTTTGTAAGCTATGAAAAGGTGCAATATAATGCATATAATTTAATGAGCTAATTATAAAAAAAATCTTAAACTTTACTCAATTTCATAATTATAATCTGAAATATAAAAGGTGGCAAGTAAATACTTGAACTTTCAATTTTTTCCAATACAGCCTGATTTTAATGTCTCCTTTAACAAAACTGACGTAGCATATATAGGATGTCAGATGTAAGTCAATTTCTACATCAAATTATAATTAAATTAAATTAATTGTTATTAATTCACTTTAAGGAGATTTAGGCAAATGAGAGAAGAGAACATCTGTATAAGCCAAGAAAATTTGTAATATAACGCCTATAATTTAAGCGATTTATTACCAAAAAAAATCTTAAAGAAATTTTAAAATAACAATTAATTTACTTGAACTTTTAATTTTTTTTAATTATAACCCGATATAAATATTTCTTTTAACAGAGCTGACGTGATATAAATGGGATGCCAAATGTAAGTTGATTTTCACGTTAGATTATAATTATATTATATTATATTATATTAATTCACTTTGAGGGGATTAGGCATATAAGAGAAGGGAGCATCTTTGTAAGCCATGAAAAGTTGAATATAACACATATAATTTAGAGGGTTAATTATCAAAAAAATTTAAATTTTACTATTATAGTCAAAATTTAAAAAGTAATAATTAAATTCTTGAGCTTTCAATTTTTCCTAAATATAGCCCGACGTTAATATCTCTCTTAACAAAACTAACATAACACACGGAAAATATTAGATAAAGTCAATTTCAACATCAAATTATAATTAATTTAAATTAATTGTTATTAATTCACTTTGAAGAGATCAGGCATGCGAAAGAATAAAGTAAACGAATAAGAAAAATAAATCGTCCGAACCGAAAATCAATCTCTATACAAAAACGTACATAGACCTTACAAATCAAGACAAGACAATAGCCTATGTTCTTTTTATCTTTCGTTCTTCTTTTTGCTAATAAAATTTTATGTTTCTTATTTTGTTTTCTCCTATACGCTTCATCACCTTCTATCGAAAACAACTATAGCAATTTGACAAATAATTAACAATGCTCTTTCCACAGAAGCCCTTTATTCTGATAACAGATGTTCCAGATAGAAAGATGATGCTCTTGAATTTAATAGTTACTTTCAACATAACTCGTATTGAATACCCTCCATTGATATATTACTAACCACGCCAAAGGATGCTTCCTCACACCACCTATGGATCCTCTTAAGAAAACTCCTCCCTCTTCAACGACTTCCTTATTCTTCCCTTTATATACCCTCTCACTCTCTAATTTCTACTCAACACCAACAAAAACCTCACCTTTCTCTTCTTCTTCTTCTCTCTTTGAACTCAAATTTCCATACTATCACTAGCTAAGCTTTAATGGATTCTCTGCATGAATCTTCAACCGTGCAACTTTTAAGACAACACCTATTAATAGACTTCACTTCCATGAATAGTTTCATGTTCATTAACAACCTTGAATTATACGCCGCTGAGTCTAAGCAACCAAAGCCCTCAAAGGGTTTGACATAACCATACCTCCTCCTATCTTCGCAATGGTTATCGACAAAATTGAGACGGCAAACCAAGAGAAGCATCACAAAGGTGCTCGTCAACAACCATAAGTCAAGTACACGGCGGCAATTTGATAGTCACTATGGATTGAGCATTTTTAAGAGAGAAAGTAAGTTCAAACAAAAGAAAATTAGGATTGTGTTTGGAATGAGCGAGTGAAGAAGAGGGACTTCAACTTCCATCAAAATCAATTAACTTAGGGTTTTAAGTGAGTGGCAAAAGATGGAAAAAAGGGTAAGTTAGGGGTTTTTGTTGATTAATTTAATTTTATCAAACAGCTCAATGGTTGGAATTGGTCGCGCGTAAGATATACCAATAAGCTGTTTAATATTAAGGTGTGTTTGTTGGAATAAGCATGAATTGAAAAATTGAGTTTGGTAAAGGATTATGATAATAGAGTTATTACTTTGATTACTTATTATTAGGTAATACTCCATTCTTCTCCTAATTTAGAAGAATGAGTATCATTGTTATGTAAGGGTGTGTTTATTATAATTAATTAAAATATAACTAATTAAAATATAATTATTAATCAATTAATTACAATATAATTAATTAAAATATTGTAATTAATTAATTAAAATTAATTAATTAAAATTAATTAATTAAAATATACTTAATTAATTAATTAAAATATTATAATTAATTAATTAAAATATGATTAATTAATTACAATATAATTAATTAAAATATTATTAATAATTAATTAACTACAACATAATTAACTAAAATATAGTTAATTAATTATAATATAATTAATTAAAATAAATTTTTAATTTTTAATATGTTTTATAAACTAACCACTGTAATAGTAATCATTTTTTCATTCCTGACTGTAGTAATTTCCATTTCTATTACCTTTTTTCACGCAGACCAACCGCCTCCTAACGTTACTTCCGGTCAAAGTTTAAGCTGTCAACAATCTCAAGTTATCCAAAAACAGATCTTTAAAAATAAAAGATTATGCTTGCTGGAAGCACATCAAACCCTACAGCAAGAACTTTGCTCTCGCCATTCTCAGACTATTCTATCGGAGAATTTGACGCTCACAACTGGACCAAACACCACCTTACTGTTCATGGTGTCCACCATCTCAAGTTGACGCTTTTCTCCTGTTGCAACTCTAACTCTGTCAAGAGAACTCCAATAGTTTTGGTCTACAAGGCTTTTGCAGAGCCTTTTCAAATAGTAACTTGGAAAGATTGGATCTTTCACATCGTCGGAAGGGAGAGTTTCACACTTTACTTGCACCCAGAAAGCTTGCATACAGACATTAGAGGACAAGGAAGTTGCACTCTGCATCTTCCTTTTCAGTATTTAATAACTTGCGAAAATTTTAATATTTAATAAAAATATTAATTAGTAAAAAAGAATTTACATGTGACAATCACATAACGCATACAAAAATTTAACGTAACATAACACATCAATGTGATTAACAAAAAAATTAACATTAATCAATTTTCACGACAAATTAAAAGTTTAAATATTTTAACTCTATTTTTTAAACTTCAGATTTATATTGTAAAATTGAGGTAAATTTATGATTTTTTTAATTTACCATTTAAATTATATTTTTGGCCTCATAAAATGAAGTTAGTGAGTTTAGCCTACCAAATCATCACTCTTAGTAAATATTTCTCTCAATTGATTAGCCTTCTCAATCCCAAACCTTTTCTTGATTTGATTTTTGGAGAATGACTTAATATGAACTGCCAGTAGCTCATAAGATTCATCCAATATAAATGTAAATGAAGCGTATTATAATTAAAGCTCTAACTAATGAATATCACTTAGTAATCAGCAACTTAGACGAAATTAGAGACCAAAAACATTTATCGCGTCCATGTGTAGTCTTATTATATGCATACTCTCATTATAAACATTATCAATTGCAGGTCTTAATTTAAATAAGCATTTTATGCATAAAGTGAATTTAAACTCATTCTCTTGACGTCTCATGCAATGTGAAAGTTTTTCCAGCTATGAATTGAAGTCCCAGTTCGAGAATACAATAAATATAACGCAGAGCAGACTGCAAATTGGGAAAGAGAACGCGAATACCATGATATGAACCAGAGGCAGAACTTTGACAAAATTTATTCCGATGCGGCCAGTAGCACGCAAACTTGGATGCCCCTTGGCTTCTAGCTACTGAATAGAGCTCGACTTCTAAACTACCATTAGCTCTCAGTTCCAATGCTAGCTTACATAACTGCATTCTACTTTCTAACAGGCAGCAAGCTAGCAGAAGCCGGTACTCAAATAGCCGGAAAAAGTGAGAGACAAAGAGAGGATTTCTAATCAGAGTTATTTGAACTTGGGTCGCTTGGGCATGCTGCTTCGAGGAGGAGCGCGGGACTTCCCCAAAGCTTTTATCTTTCTTCTGTTCCTTTCCTCCTCACTGTCTGACTCATCACCTTTTTCCCTATCTGCATTGCTTGCTTCCCTCTCCAACTCCTCCCATGTCTTGCCCTTTTCTTCTTCTGAATCCCCCCCTGAATCCTCCTCCTCCTCCTCCTCAGATTCCACCAGTGATTCACTGTCAGAGTCATCATCTTCCGATTCAGACTCAGGCTCTACTTCTGATGGTTCATAGCCCTGGTCTGACTCCTCTGTATTATCAGATTCTGAATCACTAGCTTCCATGTTCAAAAATTCCCATCCCCCATCATCAATGAAGCTCTGGGGGTCATCAGTGATAGTCTTTAAAAT
The DNA here is from genome assembly GCA_025594535.1 of Erythroxylum domingense. NCBI lineage: Eukaryota > Viridiplantae > Streptophyta > Magnoliopsida > Malpighiales > Erythroxylaceae > Erythroxylum > Erythroxylum domingense. Next base: position 9,811,031 of record JANQBM010000005.1, read on the forward strand.
CTGCCGCCAGTTAAGATTCAACCTGCTCTCATAATACTTTATGTCTGTCGTGTCCAGCCATTCCTTGATGCCATCAAGTGCTGTTGATGGGATAGAATCGATCCTAAGTACATCTCGTTTGAAGTCCTTGAACACAATGGTCATATCAAAGTTTTTCTGTCCAAGGCCGACTCTTTCCAAGTTTACAATCTCAATTTCACTCAGGGTGACAACAAGGAAAGGAGTCTCAACCAGCTCAACCAAGCAGCTAGAAGTAGGGACAATGAAGGATGAGGCCTTGAAAGGCACACCATGGAAGCCAAGCTCCCTCAAAGGCTGATCAAACTCAAGGTCCAGGCCACTAAATTGAGGCTGACTCCAAAGATCATTTACGCGATTCACAAAGCTCTGGAAATCCATATTGATCTTGTTCTTCCGATCCCTCTCTCTTTGTTCTTCTTCAATCTCATCAGGATCATAGGCAGACCTCTTTCCACCTCCCAAAGTTTGAACCACGTCCATCACCTCAACATAAAACTGGACATCCTTGGTTTTCTTATTTCCAACCATAATATGGTTGTGTAGATGGAAGTGGAGAAGAGTGATCATCTCCTTCTCTGCAGGTTGGAAAAAAGCATGCTTGATATTGGCAAACATAATATCTACACGTTCTTCAGCTCTACTTGTAGAATATCTGAATCCATTAACATGAGCTTCAAGGGTCCCAAGCAGTTTCCTTCCTCGGCCACCAAAAACAGGACGAATCCATAGGTCTGTTAATCTAATTGGCTTGAACCTGTTTCCAGCAATCTGAAGCTTCTCCTGAGTTACCAAGGTTGCCCTCTCAGCCCTCTCGGATTCCCTGGCCACAACATGCCGCCTGAGTGTCTTAATCAGCTGAACCACCTCACTTATGTGCCTCGGGTCCTTAGATCTGAAAGAGACCTCTTTCAGGTAAATAGCTCCTTGAGATTTCAATGAATTTGAGTCATTTGTACTGAAGGGTGTCCCTGGTACATTAAAGATTATCCTAATGTAGCAATTTCGATTAGTATCTTGTTGGCTGGAAACAGTCCTTATTGTAGCAACATGGAAAGGCACCATACTGCCATATATAGGTAAAAGAACAGCCTCATTCTTTTGGTCAATCTGAATCATTAAGTCTCTTGATGGAGGAATATCATTCACATTTTTGTAGGCAGTCAAATCATTTGAAGTCCTTGCAGCAGCACGATTGTGTCCAGCTGCATTCTCTTCACCAGCAAGTCGCCGAGCAGTTTCTTCATTCTTTTGACGGGCAAGTTCTGCCTGGTGTTGCCTTCGAAGTTCTTCCTTCGAAATTTCACCATTATCTGATCTTAATGTAGTCTTAGAAATGAAGTTTGCCGAATGATTTGCCTCAACTTTAACCTTAGCCTTTTCTTCTTCCTCATCTTCATTGAATGTATAAGCTACGTCCTTCACAGCTTTAGAGCTCTTTGAAGTCACAACCTCAGGATTTTGTTCACCTACAATAACTGTATCTGCAATCAACAGAGAAAAATTCTGGATCTTTGGGTTATTAGAGTTATTATGCAAATTCTGAAAACCAAGCGACACGTTGAAAACCATGCTTGGTTTTAGAACTCGATCATTCTTGGAATTAATATTCAGTCCTGATTCCCGGAACTCCAGACCAATGCCTGTCCCAGCAGATTTTGTCAAATTTGGAACTAATTCAGGAGCCTCCTTTTCAACCACTGAAAGGGCTGCTTGATAAGCTGCATTCACTTTACTCCCAGGCTTTAAAGCACTAATTGCTGCTTCATGTGCCCTAAGAAGAACTTCATAAGCCTTACTCTGTAGAGGATTGGCATCAATCAGGAATGTTCTTGCAAGATTTGAGCAGTAACTATTATATCGCGATCCAACTGCACATATAATCACACTGGCGGAATCATAGTAGAGGTACTCATCATTGCTGGTAGCACTGGGTCTCAGATCAAACTCCCCTCCACTCTGAAATATTGGGGGATAACATATATCAACAGCCTCTGCCTTCAACTTTGCTTTAGCTTTAGTAGGTTCCATGATAGCTTTCTCTGCCTCATCCATCAACGAAGAATGGCTGACCTTTTTCTCCTCATCAATAACATTCTCAAGCTTCGGGATGACAACATTGTTCATCACATTGAAAGTCAAATATGCAGCTTTCTTTATGTTGATGAGCTCACCATTATCCTTAACGGCAAAAAGGTCAGATAACCCATTGGTAGCATCAGAAAGCTGGAAACCACTGCTTTTCAATTTCTCGTCCCAAAACTTCAGAAGATCCCCTTCAGGAGCCTCTCTGGCGATGTGCCCAAGAACAGGGGAGTTCTGTTCATCAGCCTTTGACTGAGCACGAATGGCACGAAAAATGGCTTCCATTAAAGCAGCTCCATTGTCACCCTTTGCCTTCACATGCATAACAACATCTACATCCACAGCTTCCTTGGCGTGTTTCTTCACAACTTCTAGCACAGAGGTCTTCTTCTGGCTACCTAAAATATGTATCTGCTTCTTCATAAAAATCATAATTGTCTCCGGAAACTCATACCCAAAAAACCAAATATTGAGAGCTGACGATTTGAGGTACCGCAGATCATCTGAAGGAGGTGGCGTTGCTATTGCAAGGACATCAGCAGATCCCCATAGCTCATTCTTGTTAGCCTTCCAATGCGAATAAAGTGCCTTCAGTCGAGTTTTAAACGTCACCAGATCAATACTATATGGATTTTTGGCCCCATTTGGAGGTTGCGCATTACCATTCCTTTGCTCAACCATTGAAACTGAACCGTGTCTGCAACAATCAAGTATGACCAGAACTAGAGAGTGAAAAATTATAGAAGTAAAATCGATCCTAAAACAACATATTATAACCTCTAGAAGCAAAAAATTAGTATCGACGAAAATTTTCAATGAAGAAAAACCTACCAAATTAGGGTGAGAAATGAAGTGCAATAGAACAAGGGAAGAGGAAGAGGTAAAACCAAATTGGGGTTTATATTCAACTTAAAAAGAAATAAAATACAATGAGATATATTCTCAATCATAAATTAGGGTTCGGGAGTTGCGCCAACCTAAAACACTTGAACAACTTGAGAACACATTAGGAAATGAACAAGAAAAGAAAACTCACGTCTATCTGCTCTGCACTTGACGGCGACACCAAACAATGAACAGCCGAACTTGAGAGGCAAGTTAAATAAGGGACGGAAATGGAAATCAAGGGAATGGTGGTTTAATCTTGGTTCTCTCTATTTTTTCCCCTGGATTTGGAGGAGTCTAGAAGAGAATGGAGGGATGATTTTATATGCTCCAGGGATGGGTATCGTTGGAAATTCGGGTTTTACAAGGACATTTTAGGTATTCTAGTTTGTCCAAGCAGATAGGATTACCTAAAACGGCGTCTTAAGGTCGTTAAAGACCGTCGTTTTAGTTAGATGATTAAAAAAGTGGCGGGAAATAGTTTACAAAATCTGCGGGTGATGGCGGGCAAACTGTGAATCTTATGTTTTGGATTTGCTTTTCCACCAGCCAATAAGAAACGGTACTGGTATTGCATTAATACATCTCATGATTATGTATGAAAAACAAGACGAATCAATTTAAACCGTATTTACCGATATTTTATAATAAAATTTAATTTTGAAAAATTAGAAATATGTTTTGACAAATTAAATACATCAATTTAAACTGTATTTACCGATATTTTATAATAAAATTTAATTTTGAATGATTAGAAATATGTTTTGACAAATTAAATACGATCTTATTACTTGACCTTTCTTGACTTTTTGGTAAAAATGAAATGATTATGACTATTCTGCCATTTATCTATATTGACAACCTCTGATTTTATTAAATAGTATGAAACATTTAAAAGCCCTGGCTTATTTTCTTAGAACAAGCACAGAGCAACGGAGCTCAGAAGCTTCCATGGTAATTAATACGGAGAAATAAAAAGAGTGGATTTTGAAATTGTTGGGATCACGAAAAGAAGATGGATGTTCCAAGTTCCATTTAAAATCATACAACTTTACATCCTTGATCTTGTCACCTCCAAACACAACAAAGAGAACAATGACAATATCTGAAGAACAATCCATGTCAGAAATGTACCTTTGAGCTTTCTCCAAACAATTGTTGGGCTAATTTCATTCGCATCCCAACACCAGAACATTTGTTATACTAATACAGATGTTCATTGGCCTTTGAGTCTCAAGGTTATAGAATCAAATCTTTCGTCCTCGTATAAACCCTAAAGGGGGCTCAGATATCCCTTCAAATTAAAAAGTTTGATCGTCTAGCATGAGCAAATGATTCAATCCCCTTGGTGTATATGTCCAAGTTCCTTTCCAATCTTTGCCCTGCAATAGAAAAAAAAACAAACCTACATGAACCAGAGGCGAACTATAATAGCAAAGGGGGCAAGTATATTTTCAATCCTTCTACTTCACGAGTACTTCTCTTTTTTGATCTATTATCCACTAATCTCTTGGAGTCAGCATTGCTCATCTTCAGTTGACACTGATCAACTTTGACCTTTTCATTTATGGTTTCATCTCTCCTATGATCATAACTGTGCCCGCCCTCAGGAGTTACCGATTTGTAGACCCTCCTGTGCTTTGATTTCTTTCCTCCACTCATTCCATAGTGTTTACTGTCTGAAAATATAGACCTAGAATGCCTCCTATCTGGATGTTCAGATTTTCTATTCCAGCTCACATCTCCTTTCTCCATGGAACTTCACCTTCCTTCCACAGGTTTTGATCTGGACCTCTTTCTATCACAATGTTTCAATGTTTCATCCTTTTTCTTGTCAACTTCTCATCCAAGTGGCTTTTAACTTCCACAGATTTTGACCTGGACTGCCTCTACCTCCTATATTTTTATTCATCTTCATATTAACTTAGGGACTCCACGGTCCTTTGATGTTTTTTCTCCTTAGATACAAACCTGGATAGCCTCCTCTCACGCTTCTTTGACTTCCATCTTGAGCCTCATTTCCTCTGATCATCTATACTTTCTTATCACTACCACTTTGAGTTGATGACCTACTTCCACTATGATGCTTTAGGTGATTTGGAATCCACATGAGAAGGTTTTCCTGACCTACATGGTGAATTTTCTTGAGATGTTTTGGTAAGGCTAAATTAGGTCAACAATATTTTCTCAATCGGGAGTTCACACTCATACTTCAACTTGAAATAGATGAACAGTGAGCAAGTGATCTATCCCATCTTCTAGATCTGTCACCAGCACCCCTACCATCTCTTTATGGCCATTGTCCACTCTTATTTCTTGAGTGACAACGATAGTCAAACGGATGACTAGACCTTCAATCTCTATGACGACGAGATAGAGATGAGTAAGAATGGGACCTTTGCTTGTGTCAATAGTTAACTAGCAACCTTGATTGGGACCTCAACCGGCCTGAGATATTGATTTAGACCTACAAGAAAACCAAATCCATTAGCAGGTTATAAAAAGGGCACATGGAAAATATATTCCTAACTTCTTGTATGTAAATGACTTCCAAATTATCATGAAGATGAGAAGTGACGGACAATAAGAGTGATTACTCGTGGAAAATCTACTAGGATTATTACGTATCTCATACTGTTGAGCATAACACAGAGAAATCCATTGTAACAGTAAGGCTGACACAAAATAAGTGATCTGTGGCTTAAATTTCAGGCCTAAGGACATGAAATCCAAGTTACTAAGAAGAAAAAACTTCTTCACAATTTTAAATTGCAAACTACCTCTTATTACAAACTTCATGGACCACAAATATGAAATCCATATTTTGTTAAGAATAAAATGGTGAGGAAAAAGCTTCCAATCAATTGAAACAAAAGTTGCAAAAATGCATATAACACAGAAACGACTTTCCTTTCCAAGGTCAATATCAAAGGTGCACCACAAAAACTTATCTTTCCTTTTCAACATACAAGACAGATTAATAAGCACAGTTTCACTTTCACGTAAAAATCTACCTAATAAGCAAAACCAGCATGTCCTATTGTGGACTGGAAATCATGAGGCAAACTATGATAAAACATTATAAACACAAGAAAGAGGACAAAGTGACCTAAATACATACAATCTATTTTAATGAAAAGAGACAAGGTGATATACCTAGGTTTTTCTTTCCTTTCCACCTCATCTCCAACAAGTCTATTAGCTTTTAACTTCTTACTAATTTCTGCAATTCTAGCTGCTGCTAATTCAGTTACAGACTTCAATGTTGCTGCCCAATTAGCTGCGGCATAAGTAAAGCCTATTGAAACTGCATCTGTTGTGTGACATATAACTTGTTGCATTGATGCAATAGATGATGAAGCCAATAAAGCATTCAAAAGTGGCTTTTGAGGGAGTGACTTAGCGATTCAACATTCAAAGGGCAAACCCTAACATCCATATTATTAAGTTCTAAAGCTGCAGTGGCTTCTTTAGGTTTCAAGTATTATATGTAAGCAAAGTGCTTTGTATCGGTGAAGGTATGTCCACCAACTATGCCACAATAGGTGACCAATTGTTTCAGATGCTCTGCATTTGGAAGCAAGCTAAGATTGCTCATTTGGAGTACCTTTTTCAATGCCTTTCCTTAAAAGCTTTGTCAGGTGGACCTAATAAAAAGTGAAGCATGGTTAAAGGCTGGTTAGAACACAAATAAAACTAAGAGAAAAATTATGCAAAATGAAATGCAAAACATAGCATACTTAAAATTTGTAAAATTAAAAGTAATGGCTATCTATGGAAGCTAACTATTGAAAAGATACCAGAAAAATCTTTTCCCGATGATGCAGCTGCAATTGAGTAGCATAAGCTTGAAGCGCTTGAGCAGCAACAATATCATGAGCAGTAGCCATTGCAGCCACAGAAGATGCATTAGACATCTGAGTAATATTCCCAATCTGAGGTCAGTGCACTTGGAGCAGTCATCAGCGAATTGTGTGGCGGATGATTCAACTTAAAATAGTTTTTACACATTAATCATTAAGTCAATCTCTACGAATTTCCCCAAGAGATCCCCCATTCCAGGCAAAATTACTCTACCTTAAGCACCAAAAACACTTCCTCGTGTCATTCTTAGCAACCAACAGAATGCAACAGAAACACACCCAGAATAATTTGGCTTGTCAGCTAGACTGGTTGACTTCGTACAGTAATGTCGATGCAGGAGGCATTCCTAGTAGTCCACCTGGGAAGTACCTAAAACAAGATCCAATTCCAATTGTTAAGTCAAACTAAAACACCTAAAAAGGCTAAAAGATACCCAAAACGCTCCAGAAACAGCTAAGGGATAAATGAGAAGACAAGTGAGCAATTATTCACATAGTCGCATCAATCACAGTTTTGGTACATCATAAAGCATGAATATATACATCAATCCTCAATCCATTCAACTATTAAATGTATACCACAAGACCAACAGCAGATAAGATGCCAGGACAATCACCTTCGCTGAAAAACACAGGCAATGGGCTATCCATTATAGGCTTCCAATTACACATATAATTTCCCCTCTTTGGCGCGATACAATTCAATACATAGTTCCCATTCCCCCGTATCCTCTCCCATTCCCCCGTATCCTTTACAATCCCCTCTTGCTAAGTCCCGTCAACACCCGCTCTTAGCGCCACCTTACCTTATTCTGCTTACCCCCTTCGGGAAACTTCCTTCCATCCGAATCTTTCGTCATTACCACGAACGTCGTCCCGCCGGCAATTCCTGCCCTGTCCGCTGCGCACTTCGTTAGGTCCACCGACCCCACCGGTTTCTTCTCCAAGTCATCGTTGTCGTCGCCACCTTCCTCTTCCTCCGACTCGGAATCCACCAGCCTCTCAGAATTGTTTGTCACCTTCAGGAATGTCGTTTCAAGTGCTGCCTTTGTGACGGCTACTTTCTCGGCTTCGCTCTTAATCTTCGCCTCGTCCGCTTGTTTCACCCATATCGCTTTGCTGTAGCGGTAGCATTAGTACTACCTCCCTTATCGGTGGGTTTGTTATTGTTGCGATCGGCCATTTAGAGCGAAACTGTAAAAGGGTCGAAAATGTTCAGAACTACCAAAGCTTAAGCTCGCTGTAGGCTTCAATTGGTCAGAACTGCTTCATGGCATTCATAGTGACGATCGGATTAGGTGAGGCAGATAGAGAATAGCGAACTGTTGACTAACTGAGAATAGCGAACTGTTGACTAACTGAGAACCTAGCTGGAGAACTACGCTTGCTTTTGTGCGGTTAACGAGAGAAGTTCGCACTTCTCTACTTCTGAAATAGATTCTACTCCTTGTTAAGGATTTGAGTATACTCTACACTCGCTTTGTAAAAGTTTATGACAATCAATCTGAATAAATGATTTGCTTCTAATTCCATTGCTTAATTATTTGTCAGAAGCATTAATGAGAAATACCGAGTAAGTGTTTGTAAGTGAAGTAGTGTTCTTAAGAGGCGACAGCGATAAGTCACGTATAAGCTGAGGAGAAGGTGTGAAGGGCAATAAGTCTGCGATAACTGGAACACTTGTATAGTGAACACACTTTTAATCTAACTTTGGTTAGTTAATGTTGTCAACCAATATAATAATTTGAGAGGATAGTTAGCCTTTAAAAAAAATTTAACCAAAAAAAAGCCATAATTTTCCTGTGTCACTACTTACAACAGACTGTAGGTGAATAGCCGTGATTTTCTACTTGACGTAAAAACTAAGATTGCCGAGAAAGGTACTAGTTTATTATTTATGTGTTACATTCATCTTCAAATTAATACGAATCTTTATTATATGTTTATAATTGGTTTTTACTATATAATTTTAGCATTAAGCATAACAAGTTATTGCATAAAAATTATTTTAAGCTTACATTTTAATAATTATATGTCTGTCGATGATTAAAGTTATTTTATTTATTCGCATTAGGTGGATAATTATAAATTTTTTTATTTTTATTTTTATAAATTATAAAAAATAGTGTTGTTTCATAGCTTGATTTATCTTTAACTAAATATATATATATTAAATATTGATTAATAATTTAATTTTCTAAAATTTTTTAATAATTACTTAATAATATAATTTAAATTTAAAATATCTTTAATCAAGTGAAATTTTCTTTAATAAAGTTAAAATGTATATTAACTGCTGATATTACTTTAAAAATAAAATTTTAATTATTAGATTATTTATTTAATAAAATAAAATAATTGTTATCGATAATTAACCATGAATATTATGTAAAGATTAAAATAAATTTTATTTATTTATTTATATGTAAATTTTATCTAATATATAATTAATATCACTAATAAAAATATAATTACATTTAAATTAACACTCAAACATGTTTTTAGTAAAAACAAAATTATAACAAAAAATGATTTACTCATACCAGTTCGGATCTGCAAAATCCAGGATACTGAAATTTAACATTTCATGCATATTCTATAATTTGGTCTATATTTGATGTATATAATATACACGACAGCATAAAGTGCATCAGACGCATTTTTCCCTAAATGGATTTGTATGATTGAGGAGTTAGACATCAATTTTAGTGGTCACAAAATTTAAAAGAAATTGAATTTGGTAAGTTTTAGTGATGATTTGCACTAAAAATATTTCAAAAATTTTGAAATTATTGTATCGTAAAACACTTGAAATAAAAACTGTTAAAATCCTTGATAAGTATATAATCATAAGTTATTAAAAAAATGGGTTCCAAATTTACTAAAAGAAGTCATAAACTTGAAAATGACAGGTTTGAGTGGCTCAGATAGGCCCTGGGCCTGGGGTGATTCATTCCTTATCTCTCTGTGAAGGTGGAAAGGAGATGTATTCTGTTTGGTTTGAGCAAGCAACAGGAACAGGATGTTCAGAGCTTCCCTTATTAAGATTCTGGTTGAAAGTACGGCGCAGAGGCCTTGTGGCATATGACCATCTAGTCTAACGGACACGGGACACACCACACTCTGGCTTTTGATGAAGGCGACAAAAAGGACAATAAGGGGTGACTTAATGGTGTAGATTCTTTATTTAAAAATATCCCTCGTAAGAAGTCTTAATTTCGAGTCACATAAAAAAGAGAAGAAATAGAAAATTTATTTTATTGATATTTATCTAATTTTTTGGACAAAATTTTTTAATCGGATCAATTACGGACGTCTCGCTTCCAACGACAATATAAAAGTTGCAATTATTAGAGAACCTGAAAGTTACTGAAAACCTGATGTTGAGCAAAGTCAGCAATCAATCAGTAGTTGACTAATCAAGTATGTGACGATTCCTTGTGTACAAAAGTATACAGACTACCTAAAAATACGAGGGATCTTAAAATTTCAGATTTATATCTTCTAAGATTCTTAAAATGAGATATTAGAAATTTAGGATTAGCCCAACTAAACTAACATACCTAATATAATTATAAAAAAAAAGAAGGCTACAAAAAGTAGACATTGTTATTTAAAAAACAAATTTGGGATTTTTCTTAAAAGTTTTGTAGGCCCCACTAAATATTACGTTTCAGTTTCTCTCTTCCGTACGCACATCCACACCCTCTTCTATCATTCCGTTTCTCGTACCCGAATGCTGGTTGTGTGAAAGACTAACTCGTTACCTCTCCCCTCCATCACAAAAAAGAGAAGACCCTTTTCTTTTTCTAATCTTGGTCGTCGGATAGGATCACCGCTATCCATTTACCTGTTGGTATAATGGAGGTGGGTTTTTAGTTAGTACCATCACTCACTTGCAGTGACAAAACAGAGCGTTTCTGCAATTTAACAGGTCACTCGGTTCTCTCACTTTTTGCTTCAATCCTGATCGCAAAAATCAGTCCTTTATTGCATCTTGGCATAATGGAGGTGGGTCTTTAGTGTCACTCGCAACCTTCAGCAGTGCCAAGAGAGAGGTAGGCTAATCTCTCTTCCATGATGAATATAAAGGTTTCTTCTGTTGTTGTGTTGTTTATTAGGATTTTTAATATTATCAGCTTTTAAGCAATTTGGCAGACTATGCCTTTGCAAGATTGTTACTTGGTGTAAAAAGTTATCACGATACACAGAATTGGTTTAACTTCGTTCAACGTAACTTCTTTTATCATGTACTCTTGGCTTCAACATCACCATTACGTTAGATTATGCTCTGCATCTGTTTCCTTTGGTTTTTCATATTTGGGTTGACGCATATAGGTACTGGGGTTCGAGATCTTGGCCCTGCGATATTTGGACGTTTTTAACTACCATTCTCGCTTTTTTCAATGGGGATGTCCTCTGACAATGTTCGTGGACTTGTTTTGGCCATATCTTCAAGTGTTTTCATTGGTTCAAGCTTCATTATCAAGAAGAAAGGTCTTAAAAAGGCTGGGATTTCTGGAAGAAGAGCAGGTTTTATCCCTCTGCATCATTGCATTCCTTCTTTTATTCACCTTCCAATTTTTTTGTCACTGAAGCTGTGTTTTTGGCCAAACAAAAAAGTAGAATTGATATTCTTCGCTTGCCTTCTACGTTATCTGACTTTTGTTGACTGATTAGGCATGGGAGGGCATTCATACCTGTACGAGCCATGGTGGTGGGCTGGGATGGTATCTAGTATGTCACATACTTCAACTTGCTGAATAGATAATGTTTCTGGATTCCATTTTACTGATTCATGTATTTCAATATATTGATAGTTACGTTATTCCTTTTCACTTGCAAATATAGTATGAAGCATTCCCTTACTCTACACAATTCATGCTGTGATTACTACGATTGCAGAAGAAAGAGTCGTGTAGTGGATGAATTCAAATCCAGATGTCACTAGTGGAGAATAAACCATGCCTTAAATTATGTTAGTCACACTCTAATGGATAAAAAATTCAAGATACAATGTGGTATTATTATGACGGTATGCAGTTTCAATGACTTGAAACAAGAATGATAAAATTATGAGAATTTGAAGTCAGAAGTCTGCCGGTAATGGCTGATTATCTTTGATATTCAGAATGTCGCTGCATATAAAACGACAGGAAGAAGAATCTCCCTTTTCTCCTTTTTCCCTGTAACGTCAAATAGCAGTTATTTTCTGCCTTACAAAGAGCAAGAAAGACACGAAAATGATAGTACTAGCATACCTCCTATTGGTTGAGGAAGCATCATGTTACAAGTAAAAGATCAAGTAGCATCAATAGCAAATGCAATTAAGATATTTGTGTTCTTGTCTCTTTGCCAACTTTCTTTACAATTTGGTCTCTATCCTTGTCCTGATCTACGTTTGAATAGTTTCCCCAATGGTTTTCTCATCCCTACGAGTAAATAAGCAAATATGTGTTCTAGATAGGATTCACTAGTCAGCAAAAGCAAGAAACGCTGTCATAGGTAAAGCCAGAGTACAGTTCTTTTAATAAAAGAAATTCTGAAGCCTGCTTTTTCTTGATGTATCTGTGCCCAATGCACTTTTGTTCATCAAAAACCATATTGTGAACTCCCGGATGGTGTTAATGCATTTGTGCTTGATGCAACTTCAAAGTAATCTATACGAGCATCCTATTCCGTGCTTGTTTCTGTCGTGCATTTAGCACCTACATATCCAGATGAAGATATGATTTAGCTTTGAAAACAATATTGTTCTTGCACTGTGTGATGACCAATGGAAATTTCAGTTCAGACAACACGTGCTTGAAGAGTTATGAGAACGGTTGGTAGATGGAATCCCAGGTGGACATTTGACCTATTTGCAATTCCTGAAGTTCTAATTTCAGCATAGATAGTCACTCATATTTGTACAGGCGTAGGAAACATTGAAAATGAGCTTCTCGAACACAGATTTTGTTATTCTCTGTGTCTTTTGTTATGTGATCTACTAATATGATCCATCTCTAACTGGTATAATAAGAAATTTTTGTCTTACGTCAGTGATTGTGTGTCTATGCTTTTGTAGTGATTATTGGGGAAGTTGCTAACTTTGCTGCTTATGCTTTTGCTCCTGCGATTCTTGTAACTCCCTTGGGAGCGTTGAGCATTATTTTCAGGTATGATGTTGTATTAGCAGTCAGTTCACGGTCTAATTCGTATGTACATTTACAGGTCTGCGTTTTTTGTATGAAGCTGTTCACATATGGGTGAAGGTGGCGATGGTAGACTGTTGTCTGTATGGGGAGTCGTAGCATGTTTATATCTGATTAAAGCATTATTTTTTATTACAGTTCAGTTCTAGCACACTTCATTTTGAAAGAGAAGCTGCACATCTTTGGTGTCCTTGGGTGTGTTCTTTGTGTGGTGGGCTCTACAAACATTGTCATACATGCACCGCATGAAAGAGAAATTGAATCTGTTAAGCAAGTATGGCACCTTGCCACAGAGCCAGGTACTTTGAAAGTGGCGTTGATTGCTCGCTCTGAAAATTTAATGGATATGTTTGAGACCCCAGTCAATAGATCTGCAAAAGGAAAAGAAAAAACTTTGTTCACTTACTGCCTATGCGTCATGCTCACAATTTCAGGTTTCATCATATATTATAATACATTTGAACATTATATGAATGTTCTCTCCTGGGATTCCTAACATGGAAACTTAAGAAGTGATCATGTGGATCATCTGTCTTGTTGCTTGGATAAATAGTTCTTATTAAAGCTATGGTCCTGGAAATTATTACTTCTTGTATGTTGGAAATTATCGTATATTTGTTTTATTAGCTGTAGCTGAAAACAATTGATAACTGGTGTCTCAGTTGCATGAATGGAGCACACGAACACCTAAACTTTAGATTTGAACCATAATCAAACAACGTCTCTTCAATACCATTGCCTTCTCTTTAACTGCAAGATATGAATAAAGTTGCTGATTGCCTAAATTGGTCGTGCAGTTTGGAAAGAAAGATTCTGAATCTAAAATGGCTTTTTGAGAATGAGTTGGATTTTACCGTCTTATCTAGTGGCAACATATCAATAGATTTATGTAAATGTATTCAAAATCTAGTTAAATTATCTGCTGCATCTATCTGATTGTCATGAAATTGCTCTGCAAATGCATTTTTAGCATCAAGGTGCTTCGATTTGATCAAGCAATTCTTTTGCATGACAGGTTTCCTTGTCTATACTGGCATAGTTCTGGTTGTGGTTGCTATTCTCATTTTCCGCTATGTACCGCAGTATGGGCAAACTCATATGGTAGTTTATGTTGGAATATGCTCTCTTATGGGCTCCCTCACGGTCTGTTTATTATCTTTGATTTTTCCTGAAAGTTTTCTTGTTCTACATTTACAGGTTTAACAACTTGGTACTGTTATTTATCTGTAGGTGATGAGTGTGAAAGCAGTTGCAATTGCTTTAAAGCTGACTTTTTCTGGAATGAATCAATTCATCTACTATCAGACCTGGTTTTTCACTGTGATTGTGATTTTTTGTTGCCTTCTGCAAATTAACTACTTGAACAAGGTAAAATTTATAGATTCCCCTTGGACGAATATCAGATTTCATGTGAATGGCAATGGTGCAGGGGGGGGTCAAGTTTGTTAAGCCATCCATTATTACACAACTGATGCCTCAAAACATTTGTACTTCTGATATACTGATACATTTCACCTTTTATGATGGGAATGGAAACCTCAAATTTGTATTTTGCACTCTGCTGGATTTAAGTATCCTAATCCTAAAAATGTTAGAGATCTGCTAACCAATTTAGGGGAAACTGGAGCGTTGGTGGTTAATGATCAGTATGCGAAATATTCCACTTTGGTTCTTTAGCATTTAAATTGTGTAGAAAAAAAAAAATCATCTTTTGCTGCCAGGAAAATGCTTAACCTACATCTACCCAATCTTTTGCAGGCACTGGACACCTTCAATACGGCTGTCATCTCTCCAGTCTATTATGTTATGTTCACATCTCTGACTATTCTCGCCAGTGTCATCATGTTTAAGGCAAGATGAGATTATTATTACACGAATCATCCATCGTCAAGTTATGGATACTAATCATGGTCTGATAACAAATGCAGGACTGGGACACACAAAATGCATCACAGATTGTATCAGAAGTGTGTGGTTTTATCACCATCCTCTCGGGAACCTTTCTTCTTCACAAGACCAAGGATATGGGTAGTAAGAGCTGTAATAGTAGTAGTCCAGAGCCAGAATCTCCAGTTCTCACCGCCACAGATGCTGGTGGGAGCCGAGGTTGTGAACAGTAGAGGAGCAGACGTCTATTCTTGGACCTGTGTCACCGTTACTTACATTGACACAGTTTTATCTTTTCTTGATCTTGTTTTTCTTCCACTTGTTTATAATTGATTGGTTTATTACGAAGAGATTAGGAGAATCAAAAAGTTGCTATTGCCAAGGGTTACTTTGAAAGACTGCCACGATTGTTTCTCTGACACACCAACTTGATCGCTCTCCAGGTTAAAAATTGAATAGATGAGTATTCAAGGAACATAATAATAAAAAGAATAATAAAAATAGGTAATTTGTTCTCAAAATAATAAAAAGTTAAAATTAACTTTAGAAAAAGGAAAACAAATAAAAAGAATCCATTTTAGAAAAAAATCTTTTTTTTTAATCAGATATTGTTAAAAATAAATTACTGGAATTTTAAGTTATTATTATTATTATTACAACTAGACTAGCGCTTCGACTTCTTGTCCATTAACCACCAATGGCAATGGGGTTGTGTTAACTTGTCAGTTTCTCCCGCATTATTACAGAACACACGTACGCCAGTTCTACTTCTGCCCCTTTCTTTTTTTTTTTTTGACGTCACTAAACTGATTGTTTTACTTTGCACACGAACAGAAAAAAGGAAGCCTTTTTTACGTAAAATTCCACCAATATCACTTGCTCGATCCGTGCAGATTCCATCGTTTTCCTTTCTCTTCCCATTATTCCTGAGAATATCCCTCACCTCTTCAAATTCTGCTCTCTTCATTCTCCAGGTAATCCTTTTAATTGCTGTAGTTTGGTGCTTAGTTTTGGTTTTTGCTTATCTGGGCTGGTGTTTTTGACACTAAGAGATGTAAAGTGATGATCTTGGAATTTTTGGTGGCCTAAAGAGTTTTGGGGTTGATAGTGGGTATTGTGGTTTTGGTACCGATTGGGTATTTGGTTGTTGGTAGCTGATGGTGCCAACAAAAAGAAAGAAATGGACAGAGGCAGAGGAGAAAACCCTTATTGAGAAGTATGGAGAGATGGTCTCTGATGGGTCACTTGGGAAAATGAAAACCCGTGAGAAGAAATATAAACCAATTGCTTTGTTTGTCAATTCTGTGTACCATTCGCGTGATCCTATTGCGTACCCTTGGCAATGGACGTGGAAAGATGTGTCTACTAAGGTGCAGAACATGAGACATCAATACTTGCTTGTCAAGCAAAAAATAAAGAAACCCGAGCTTGCTGCCATGGAGGGTGCTGGAGGTGGAGAGTGTAGCAATGGGGATGAGTTTGATTGGGTGGAAGGGCTCACACATTGGTCAAATTTTTTGCGCTATAAGGAAATTTTTGGGGATGTGCCTGGTGCATATGGGAGTAATTGTAGTAATGGTAATGAGTTAATGGGAGTGTTAAACGAGGAGCGAGAGAATACTGGGGGATTGCTGAGTGGTGGTAAGAGGATGGACATTGTGCAGTTTGGGCAAGTGGGTAATTCAACTGATGGGGATTTTGCTGGCATTGATGGAGGTGATAATGGGATGCTAGGTTTGGGGTTTGATTACGAAGAAGAAGATGCAGAGGAGAATTATAATGGGAATGAGCAGATAAGAGAAGGTGTTAATGGTTTCATGTATGAAGATGTTGAGCCAAATGGATCCAATTTGCAGAAGAAGAAGAAAGTGTGGAAGGGGTTAGAGAAGAGGGTGTTTGGGTTCCTTTCCAATCAGTTTGGACAGTTGAGGGAAATGGAGGCACGTTTTGAGCAGCGAGAGTTGGAGAGGAAACAGGAAAGGAAGAGGAGGGAGGATGTTCAAACTGAAAGGGAGCACGAATATCAAAGGAAGTTAGAAGAGAGGGAAAAAGAGAGGGAAGAGAGGGAACAGGGTAGAGAAAAGTTGAGGAGGCAGAGACTTGGAGAATTGGAAGCTATGGAAAAGGAGAGTGAAGAAAGGCAAAGAAGAAGACGAGAGGAAGAGTTGATAAAAGAGAGAGAATGGGAGGAGAGAATGAGCAGGAGGAGAATGGAATGGCAGAAAAGGATGGATGAAATGTTGAGTCAGCACCGATCAGATATGGGGCAGATCCAGACCCGCATTCTCCATGAGCAACAGAGCCTCACTAGCCAGTTGCTTGGGATTTTTTCACAGTGGACTGGTCACGCTACTGGGCTCTCTGATCACACAGGTGCTAACGGCCATTATCTTTCACAAATGATGCAGAATTTACACCATGTAAGTGGTATGGTACATGGAGATCCTAGGGTTGATGGAGATACTCATGATGACCAATTTATTGTTGATGGATGATGGACTGCAACAACGAATTCAATTACTGAACTTGCAAAGTGTAGACTGTGCAAGCTAAGCATGTCTGCATGGTGACAGAGAAAGTATAAAGGTAAGAGAACTGCTAACCGCATTTCTCATGGATTCTTGATTGCATTGCTAGCTGTATATTTATTTGTATTCAGTCAATACGATATTAACATTGTTCCCTCAATTTTTATTGTATCTACACTTGATGTAAATTAATCTTTGTACCATTTAATCTATTCTTCTTTATTATTTGTTTCTTAGTCCAAGGTAATGTTCTTTTTCCTGCCAAAGAAAGGCCAGAAACAAAATTTTGAGTACTGAAGAAACATGATTACTAGGTTTCACATCTATTTTCAAAGATGTCTTTCTGTTACTTATTCTAGCGTGTTGACTTATTTGGCTTTACAAGCATCGAAGATATGCTTGTCAAATTAAAGATGCAAATCATCTTTCAGCTTGCCACTTGTTTGGATGTCACTACGACATGCTACAACAGCATTTCCTCTATGGGGCTATTTAAATAGTTTGCCGGAAACTAGTTCAATAAACCTTACTTCAGGCAAGATGCATTAGATTGTCTTTGGGATGCTATCTTGCCTTCTGCCATCGTCTTTGGGATACTATCTTGCCTTCTGCCAATCTTCTTGTCATGTTTCCAGCATGTTATGGGGTTATCTTCAGAACTTCACATCGTAATGTTTCTCTAAACCTCTATAATACTCCATTGGTGCCATCTTGCTTTTCATTCTTTCCGATGCTTCTAATTGTTGATCAAGGTGGAAAGCGTCATGCTTCATCACTTCCTAAAGCTATCCAGGCCAACATAACCTCGTGGAAATTTGGTCTCTCTGAAAAATAAAATTCGTTTAAAGTTGAGAATAATTTGTCTTGTTTACCAGGAGAGCAGAAAATAATAGAAGAGTTGAAAGTTGTTTTTCTTTTCTCATAATTTAGAGGATGTTGAACGCAATTCAAAAGGACCGCTGACTGGAAAGGATGAGGGGCAGTTTGTAGAGAGGATTGGGCAGATAGAAGTTAAGGGGCGGCTGATGCGGATACAGGAGGGGGATGCCTTTTAATAATTTGAAGTTGGTCCTTTTTTGTTTACGATGAATTGAAGCAGAAAGTAACTCAAGAGGTTCTTGACAAAAGTAAAGCTTGATACTGTAATCGCTGGGAGGTTAGCCTTGATACCTGGGGAGAATTTCTCGTCAGAATTTTCACTTGTAAACATCGTATTCACTATTCTATTCTGCTGGAAAGTTATTGCTGTTGGAAGAAGCAGGTTATCCGGCTTCTGAATCAGAAATCCCGTCCTGTCCAAGCGTGACCTGCTTAGCTTGGTAAATGGTTATAACAGAAAACTGCTTCTGTTATAACAGAAAACTGCTTCTGTTATAAGGGGAAGGTCCAGCACGTCATATAGATTTCTTCGTTCCTAAGATGGGGCAGCATGATCACGACTGTACTCACTGAGGTATTATTGAAGTAAACCAAACTGTTAAAATACTAGGTTGAGGCTTGGCTTTGTGAAAGTGTAAAGGAGGAGCAGATGGAGTTTGTGCTTACATACCTTTGATGCGAACTTGGAATCTTTTAGCATGCTGTTTACGTTTCATCATCTTGGACGCCCAATGGATATGTAGTGTAAATGTTGGCTGTCAACTCATGACAGATCGCTTACCTAGTCCTGAGCAGGAAACAATACTATCCTTAGACTCAGTTTACTGTTCAAGCAGGTCTAAGCCTGTTGCGTTGCCAAGATAGGGAAGGGGTATTTTATTTAGTCTTACTGAAAAGTTAATTCCGTCCAAAGGCATTGAATTTTCCTATTTGGCATATTCTTTGTTTTTTTAGTTGTTCAATAAATTGAATCCTTGGAAACTTCTGCCTTGCAGTGCTGTTTTGACTAGTTCAAGTACTGTCCCACGTTCAATGACCTTTTCAACTAACCAGTATCTGTTTTTGGGCTAGAACAGCTTACCGATCTCACCACAAACAGTTGACACCCACGTCGATCAACTTTTTTCTGTTCGAACAATGCTTCTTTGGTGATTTATGGTAACTAATATTGCAATTACTTAATGATCCAAGCTTTGCATAAAAAATTTCAAGCTTCCAGTCAGCTTTTTCTGTAACATTGACAATTCTACTTTGATTCGTTCATATAGTCCCGGAAGAAATGGTGGTCAACTTCATATTAGACTCAGTTCTGGCTTTCTCACATTAAATTTCCTCATAAGGGTTTAAGATAGGAATGAAGTCAAGCTGAAGTTCAGCCATGTCCCGAACTTCCTCATCACTTTATTGTGGACATACTTTCAAGAGTTCCTGTTAAGCCTCTGACAAGATTTAAGAGCGTATGCAAGTTATGGGACTATTTGATCTCTGATCCTCAGTTTGCAAACCTCCAACTCAGACAATCCATGGCAGACAACAAATTGCAGAGTTCTCCTGATGACTTCCACCCAAATCTGTAGACTCTGAAGAATCTACAGACAACATTAATGCTGTTAGGAACCTCAGCATCCCATGATAATTGAACGTCCTCTTAGCTATTTCTACGGAATAATAGGATCCTGTAATGGTCTAGTTTGTCTGTATGACGAATTCAACAACATTCTGATATCGAATCCAACTACCTTGGACTACAGAGAATTGCCAAAGCCAAAAGGTTCTCTCAATCACATCTTCGGTCATGGACTTGGCTATAATTCCTCCGTTGATGACTACCAGATAGTATTTGCCAGCGAAATTAAAGCAGATGGCTCTCGTGAAACTGGGTTTGATATCTTCACCTTGCGAACAAGTACTTGGAGAAGAATTCAGGGTCTCAACTCTGTTGCTGTATCATTTGAAGGACCAGGAACATTTTGGAATGGAAGTCTCCATTGGTTAAGAATAATACAGGATGGTACAAAGAGAGTGTTCAATATGGTTTCTTTTGATCTCCAGGAGGAGACATTTAAGGATGTCCTGACACTTCCTAAGAACTATGGTTCAGACATATTTTCGTTGGAGTTGGGAACTTCAGGGAAATGGCTGTATCTGTTTTGCGAGAAAAGATATAGCCACTTTGAGGCTTTTGTGATGGAAGGTAATGGTAACAGAGCAGCTTGGAGGAGGCTGTTTAAGGTCCCACATGACAGGTTTCCTGGATATGCTAGTATGGCATTGTACCTGAGGAAGAGCAGTCAGGTGGTTGTCAACTTTGATGGATGGCAATTAGGCCTCGACAGCCCAAAACAAGTAACCATAGAATACTTCAACCTAGGAAATTGCTTAAATGAATTTGAGGCTCAAGTATATGGTGAGAGTCTAATTTCACCCAATAATTACTAGACCAAGTTGGGATCTTGGATCAACCTAAGCATTAGATATGCTAGCTAGTACCATTTTCCTTGTACTGTTGGTTTGGGAAGATAAACTAGAACAACATCCCGTGCCTCGTGATGTTTTAAGACATTATTGTGGAAAACCGAAAGGAAAATTAGAGATATTAAAAGCCTCTTCGTTTAGATGGATACTTAATTAGATTAATCTAATGTTTAACAATAATATAAAAAAGATAAGAAATTCTTTTTAATAAACACTTATAGAACTTCGACTTCCCATCTAAAGTTTTCTACAGATATTTTACAAAACTCTAGAAAATTGTTTAAGTAAATGATTGAATGAATTGCACACTAAATAAACAACGTAGGATGTCTTCATATAAGTTTACAAGTAATAGAAATCATTCACAGAATTTTATTTAGTTAGTGAAGAGTTATACATTTCTTATACTAAATTTGCCTAATTAGTAGCTAGATAACATCTTTATGCTTATAAGTTTAATAAGATCATAGATAACATAATCTTAGATGACATTGTCACGTAACTAAACCCCACTTTTCATGCTTGAAAAAGTTCTTCGTTTTTTATAAGTACTTCCACTTTCCACACTTACTGCCACCTGTTATTGTCAAGTGAATCATCATGTCTTGAACGTTCAAGCACTTTAACGAGTCTTCAATTTGTCATCTTGACCCATTCTGGTGCATTATCCATCCTAGCACAATCATGATGCAATCACGACGCCTTACACCTAAGTTAACGAACAATCTATGCTATACGTTCAAGCACTTTAACGAGTCTTCAATTTGTCATCTTGACCCATTCTGGTGCATTATCCATCCTAGCACAATCATGATGCAATCACGACGCCTTACACCTAAGTTAACGAACAATCTATGCTATATGTAAAAAAAATCTCACAGATTTTCATACCTTGGACTTTTTCATTAAAGTCGGCTGCCTTTGCAAACCCTCATACCTAATGTGACTTAAATTATTTCACATCCAAATTTCGCCTATCATCGAAAATTTTTATCAATGTTCACCGACTTATACCAACTTTCACGTGCCCTCGACATTTCTTCAACATCTCACATATGTCTCTCTTACTTGTATTATTTCAACTTAACGTTGTTGGCAGTTTACAAAAGATAACGGCAATTCTTATAACTCCTGTAACAGTTATTTATCCCAACCGAGGATTAAAGGTATTGGTTTATGCCCTACAGCCAATCGCTTTAGTTGTATTATAGTGACAAATTATTTAAAGGCATTATTTATTTTGTACATGTTTAGATGTATATGATAAAGTCCATGGAATAATTATACCTTGCAAATGAAATTATAATGAGATTATAA
>JANQBM010000005.1:9836254-9851123 GCA_025594535.1 Erythroxylum domingense
GCCACCCTCGCGGGGCACGGATCCGGGTATCACTGTCGATATCGGGTTCGGGTTTTGCGGGAGTGGGGTGTTACAGCTAATGATCCTGTTGAAATGTTATGTGACAACACTACTGTCATACAGTTTGCTAAGGATCCGAAGTTTCATAGAAAATCCAAGCATATCAAAAGGCGTTATCATTTTGTAAGAGACGCCATAAAAAATAAAGAGGTTGCCATAAAGTATATACCTACTAACAAGATAGTAGTTGATCCCCTAACTAAACCTATTCCTCGAGATTTGTTCAAGGCTCATGTGATGAGTTTAGGTTTGCATAGGGTTTAATTTTTTCATTGAATTGTATCTTGTTATATATTGGACGTGTTTTAATTGTAACGAGCATTTGTTTAATAAAAGTTTTTCTCATATGTTCATTGGTACACAATTACATAATAAGGCACATTGTAATGTCACCAGGCTTCTGATTGACCTTGTCACACAGGTAATCGCCCTAACGCTTGAGTACCACGTAGGATGAGACTTCACAATATTAATATTGAATGTATGTAATATTGTGTTATCTTCATACATGTGTAGTATGCATGATAATTTTTTTTATTTGAATAGTTGCCTTAGTAAGTCTAAGATGAGACTCTGATGAATCGAATGTGAAAAACTCAGATTCACATTAAAGCCTTTGCCAAATCTCGAGTGTAAAGATTGGCACTAGGTATGTTAATCTAGTGGCTCAGATTAGTTTTTTAAGTAAAGCAAGATTCATGATTTGCATGGCATAAAAGATTGACATTCTCAACTTAGTGGAAGCTATGCTATGACACACATTTCATACTGTGTGTGTTATATAACGGCCTTCTTGTGAAGTGACAGTTAAATCCCTTTCTCTGTTGCCTTGACTATTAATATTGAGTGTATGTAATATTGTGTTATCTTCATACTTGTGTAGTATTCATGATATTTTTTTTATTTGAATAGTCACCTTAGTAAGTCTAAGATAAGACTCTGATGAGTTGAATGTGAAAAACTCATATTTCACGTTATAGCTTTAAAGCCAAATCTCGAGTGTAAAGATTAGCATTAGGTATGTTAATCTAGTGACTTGGATTAGTTTTTTAAGTAAAGCTAGATTCATGATTTGCATGGCATAAAAGATTGACGTTCCCAGCTTAATGGGAGCTATGCTATGACACCCATTTCATACTGTGTGTGCTATATAACGACCTTCTTGTAGAGTGACAGTTAAATCCCTTTCTCTGTCACTGTGTGATCCCATTGACTTTAATGTCTAATCGAATGAAACCCTTCGACTTAGAACTTTAATATGAAGTCAAGGCTTGGTGTTGCTACTTTAGTGTGTTTTTTTAAGGGCTAAGATGTCTACAGTCCAGCGAATCACATTAGGAAAGCGGTTAAGCTAAAATGGATTATTATGAGTGTCTAAGGAAGAATCTTTTCCTTCATCACCATATCAGCCTGGGCGATTATACTTAGTGTATAATCATATGATATATCTATTAGCATAAAGGGACAGTGTATACATTTGGTGATGTTTTGGATGATTTGGGGTATCATGAATATGTGAAAGTATTATGTTAGTTAGATGGTGACTTAATATAACATTATTGGTTCTTTAATGTTCGCACGCCCCATTCTTAGTATGACATGTGAAATTTTAGAGAGAAGATGTAACTCGTGACTTATGTGGCCGAGTGGGAGTTATTGGTAATTTACGAAAGATAACAGCCACTTCTTATAACTCCCATAATAGTTATTTGTCCCAATAGAGGATTAAAGGTTGCAAAATGGATCATTCAACGTAATCATAAAAACAAAGAAAATATAGAGAAAATTTTTTCTCTACCATTCTCTCTCACGTGAAGCAAACCATCAAAGGCTTAGAGTTTAGAGCATGAATTAATGGTGACTCTAGTAGCCAACCATGAAACAAAGACTAGCAAATAGCAAATTGACCGAGCACTTCCACACAAAGATTAGTTCTTTATATAAATCAACAGACGTGTATCTTCATGTCAAACTATATGTCAAAAATCAATCAAAGCTTATCAACATTTACATGATTCCAGTAGCTGAGCTTAAAGGTCTAATAAATCACCCCAACTAGAAGAATTTGAGGCCCTTAAATAATTTATAGGCACAACCTTGTCAATTGTTCATTCAAGGTCTCCTTAACCAAATTTTAAATACAAGAGCAAGTTTTCTTCTTCATAGGCATACCTCTTATGTGTCAATTTTTCACTTCCTTGGGATTGCTTATAGTCATTCTCAAAGCTCATTGTGCTCATCTCTCACCTTCTGTTTTGAGCATTCAAGAATAAATTATAACCCTCAATGTCTCTTTTTGACTACTTCAACTAAGATTAAGAAGAATTTGAGAGCTAAGAATGTCCTTGAAAGTCAATTATATAAGTTGAACAACGTATCCTCCTTTAACAAGTTGTGTATATCTAATTTTAAAGAAGTGAATTGTTTCATATACTTTTTCAGTAAGTATTCTTGCTTCAATAGCTTCAATGCTTCTCTCGCAAACCAAAAAGTTTTACTAGGAATGAGTTAGTATATTACCTCCTTTATTTTTTGTCAATCGACAATGAAATTCTATTGGTATTGATATCATTTGAGGTCCTCATCCTCTACTATAGTTTAGAGTCATTGACCATATATGTCATCGTAAGTAACTCCTCTGAATTAGACACCTTTATTATCGCAAAGTATTTTTACAAATCGTATAAAAAAACTTTTAACTCCTTGGCATTCCATTTGCCATAAAATATTTAGGCTCATACACTTTCACTAAAGTCTTCCTCTCAAACTCCAATTTTTAGTCATAGAACATTTGAAAGTTAATAAGTTATAGCTTACCTCCTCACAAGCTTTTAGTTGCTCTTTGAGTACTCTCATAATTTCTTAAAACTCCCACACTTCAAAGCATCTTAACAATGAAACCATTCCGCTGGGACTGCAAGACAAATGATTGCCTTTAATTTTATAGCTCTCTTAATTGCTTTCACCAATCATTAATCACAACCAGGCTCTTATAACATTTGTCACTAGGACTTTTCTAAATATAACAAAATGAGAACAAATTTTCAAAGTCCTTATGTAGCAATCAATCTTAAGTCTGTTGA
The DNA here is from genome assembly GCA_025594535.1 of Erythroxylum domingense. Classification (NCBI taxonomy): domain Eukaryota; kingdom Viridiplantae; phylum Streptophyta; class Magnoliopsida; order Malpighiales; family Erythroxylaceae; genus Erythroxylum; species Erythroxylum domingense. Next base: position 9,839,398 of record JANQBM010000005.1, read on the forward strand.
AATTTAACTTCATTTGTGATCTTTAAATAATTTATATACAAGTTTTAAATGCCTTACTCACTCTCATGTTTAACTGTTCCACTCACTTTCAACAAGCAAGTGTTTATCATAAATTAAATAAAAATAATAAATAAGAGAGATATATAATAAAGATAATATAAAGGAAACTCGAGCAACTACTTACGTGAAACTCTTTACAATAATACTCAAGAACTTTCTATTCGAAATTTTCTACAATGGGACTTTTTCAAAGCTCTCAAATTCTTTCTAAACAAATAATTAAATGAATTAAATATTTAAATGAAAAACATATGATACCCTTGTATAAGTTTTAAAAAAATTAATGGACCTAATAATAGAAACCACCCACTTTTCACCACTAACCTAATAATTTTGTTGGGAGTTATAAACTTTTTCTACTAACTCCACTTAATTTATGAGGAGTTAAACTTTTATGCTTGTAAATTCACTAAGATCATGGAGGACATGATATTAAATGAAGTCCACGACTCTGCCTCATCACCAACCTTATTTTCATGTCTTAAAGAAGTACTCCTACTTTCTAAGAAAGCACTCTCACTTTTAAGTCTAATATTTCATATTCTTGTCAAGTGTCTTTATAATCAATGTTTTAAAAACAAACCGGACTAGCTAGTTTGACCAAAAATAATATGAACTGACTGGTTGTCTGATTCGGTTTCATTTAATAACCTTTATATATAAAAACATGCCAATTTTTTCGAAGAATCGGTCAAAACTAGTCGGTTTATATAGCTAAACTACATGAATAAAAAATTAAAAGCTCTCCTCACCTTTTTTCTTCACCGTCTTTGCTTAGCTTGGCAGATCTTATCGTCATCACTTCCATTTTTAGATAAATAAAGGTGATTGTTCTAGGTTTCTCTTCTCCCTTTGGTATTTTGTTTGCTCTCTGTCTCTATCTTCTCTGGGTTTTGCAACTTTTCTTTGTATCCTCTTCTTCACAGTGATAATCACCTGATTGGAGCTTATATCGGGAAGATGGTAGATGAATGGGGGGCATGTATGTATAGTTAAGGAAAAGCACATCAATATCTTGACATTAAAGTGTAAGCATCAGGCCAACTAGGTAAACACAATAAACACACACTTAAATTTATCTGGCTAGCCTGAGGATGAAGTCAAAAAAGTGAAGGAGGTCTCTTATTATCCTTCCTCTCGATGGCAATACTTGGTTGTAGGCTTGAAGCTTGAAAAGTGAAAGAGGTCTTTGATTGTCCAACCTCTCGATGACAATACTTAGTTGAAGGCTCAAAGCTTTGATTTTCTGGAGTTTGGAAATAGGAATGTCAATGGGTCGAGCCGGGCTCGAGCCGCCCTCGGCCCGGCCGGGCCCGACCTCAAAAATGGCGGGCCGGAATGGCCTGCCAGTGGCCCGGCCCGCCGATGGCCCAACCGGCCCGTGGTTGGCCCGCGGCCCAAAGGACCAAGGGTAGGCCAGGCCAAACCTCGCCCGTTTATAAATTTTTGAATATAAAAAATACAAAACGGCGTCGTTTTGGACAAAACGAAGCCGTTTTGTAGAGCTATGGGCCGATGATCGGCCCGTGGCCCGCCCATGGCCCGCCGAACCCGGGCCAAAGACGGACTGGGCAGGGCCGGGCCGGAATTGACATTCCTATCTGGAAAGGAGCGATTTTCCAATTCTTAGCCTTTAGCTAATGTTATAACTTTTGGACCATTAGGATTGTAGCACCAATACATAACGATTTTCTTGGCTTAATATTAAAGAGTTTGGTTGAAGAAATAAGAAACGATATTGAACAATACAGGAAAATATGGAGTGGGAGAACTTTGATAAACTTTTTGGTATACTATTCTAAAGGCAACTTGTTCCTCAAAATGTGTAGATGTTTCTCACATTAGGTATTTTACAAATGGTTTATATGAATCCATTAAACAAGTAGTGGAGGAAGTTGGAGCTGAAAATGTTACGCAGGTGATTATCTGTGGTGAAAAACGTTACAATGTTATTGGTGAAAGATAGTTTCCCCTTGTGCAACTCATTGTATTGATTTAATACTTAAGGATTTTGGAAAGTTGGAATGGATAAGTGTAGTTATTGAACATGCTCAATCTGTAACTAGATATATTTATAATCATAATGCGGTTTTGGATCTTATGAAAAGGTTTACTTTAGGCAATGATATTGAGCTAGAGGGACCAACTCATTCAACTACTAGCTTTACAACATTGAAGAAAATGGTTGAATTAAAACTTAATTTACAAACCATGGTTACCTCACAGAAATGATTGGACTACCCATATTCCAAGGAAATGGGAGGATTGACGATACTAGATATTATAAGCAGTCCATTGTTCTAGTCTTTGTGCATCTTGATTATCTGATTAACTAGTCCACCCTTGAAGCTTCTGGTAATAGTTGGCAGTAAAAAAAGGTATGCAATGGGATATGTCTTTGTAGGAATATATAGAGCAAAGGAGACAATTAAGAAATAACTTGTTAAGAGAGAGATGATTATATGGAACATTATAGACCTCAAATGGGGACAGCAACACTATCCTCCTCTTCATGCAACAGGTTTCTTTGTAAATCCCAAGTTCTACTATAACATAAAAGGAGATAAGCATAATCATATTAATTCATATTTCCCTATTGATCTATAATTCTATATCATCACTATAGGTGGACATATAGTGATTAGGCCATTTGTAACTCTCTCTTTTATGAATGGAATTTTTTAATTAAAAAAAGGTTGTTCCACCTAATCCTTAGCCAATTGTTTTAATATGCAACATTATGCTAAATTTAAATTTTGTTTAAGGAGTAATGTTTAAACTTTTAAAAATATATTTAAAAAAGGACATTGAACATTATTAATTATAATTTATTTATTATTAGTTCATCATGTAATAATAGTTATTGGAATATTTTTTACTTAATAAAATATTTTATTTTTACTTTTATAATTTTTATTTCTTATTCATTATATACCAATTTTATAACAATTCAATACCGATTAAACTTTTAAACTTTTTTTTTAACTGGTTCAATATTTAGTTTGATTTTTAAAACATTAGTCATAACATGGCCTCTTGAATGGTCAAATGTCTTAACGAGTATTCCATTAACCATCTCGAATCATTTTAGTACATGATCCATTTAAGCATGCTTGTATTTATGGTGCAATCACATTATTTCGTCACCGAGTCGACCAACAATTTGAGCACACTTGTTTAGAACCTTCACAAATTTCGACTTTTGGACTTCCTCCTAGAAGTCAAATTTCTTCGCACATCCACAGTACAATTTAGTTTTTAGTCTTACAATCAAATCTCACCTATCATCTAGGCTTTTCGCCAACATCCATCAATCTCTATTAACTCTCGCCTACTCTCAGAATTTTATGGACAAACTCCCTCATTGACCTACCATTTTTATGCCAACTTGCATACCAAAGATCAATCAAAACTTACCAACACTTGCACAATTCCACCAACTGAACATAAAGTCTAACACAGTCCTCTTAGAACCATATGCTCTAATTTATTTTTCATAAGATGACAACTGAGAAACGTGACAAATTTTCTTTGCCAATATTTGATTATTAGAAACAAGCATCCAACCACTCTTATTATCCCCATGTCTCTATTGGAGGGGGAAAAAATGGCGAATCAAAGTAATGTCGTAGTTTGAATCATTCGTGATGATGACCCTACATTACAAACTATCACTTGCATCTTAAAAATGCTCGACACTAAGACGTTTCCTACACATGCATGCAACATTCGATATGCTATGCCACGTAGAAGTAATTAATGATAAGTGCTTTGGCATATAATTATTTAATTGGTTACTGCAAGTTTCCAAATTTTCTATTGAAAAATTTGTAACTTAATCTCAAAGTAGTACTGTAGAGTATAAAGGATACCGTTTCCAAAGCAACCTCAGCAATTGCTGGAGCAAGACAACAAACTTTCAAAAGCTATATACAGCATGAAATTCATATTACACCAAAAATTAAATTTCACGTACACGCAAAGGGCCAATACCAGACAGCCTGCACCATTGAAGAGGGGGTCATTTTTGTGATGTGCTGTCAGAATGGATATCTAAGCGCATTTGCTCTTTAAGTATTGTTTCGACAGCGTCCACAAAGCTCGACAAGTTTTCTCGTAGATTTGTACTTAAAGAATTCACAACCCCCTGACAAATGAAACCATTTTAAAGGTGTTAACAAGTTCAATCATTGAGTAAAGATGTTCAAATAAAGCTTATCATTTTATAAGTGCACCCTTTCCGTCAATGTGTGCAGTATGCGTGTGAACGTGCATGTATGTCTCATGCAAATGTTAACTATGGGTTTGCACCAATTTTACAAGTATGTGCACACACCACCTTAATTTTTTCTTACATTAAGCTCTTACTAATATTAGGGTGCTTCTCAAATCAGTGTTTTGATAACTCGGAGATAAATCAAACACACACAAAAAAAAGTTTAACATGCTTACATGGAAACAAGTTTAGGAAAAAATGCATATAACACAAAGAATTAGGAAACTCTATAGGAGAGTTAAGTTAAAATTCCCGTTTCAAAAGGAAAATGGAAGAAGAAAATACTTACCTCAACCTTGCATAAAAAACTCAAAGAAATTTCCTTCGAGTCGTGATCTGAACTCTTCAGGGAAATCAACTTTAATGGAGAACTTGAAATGGGCCAACCATGGTAGACCTTTATATATGCATCAACTCCACCAACCAGATGAGCAAGTATTGTCTCATCTCTATCCAAGTATTCCAAAGAGTACCTGCGTTATAATGAACAATATATGAAATATCAAAACAGTTGGAAAGACAACACAGTAAACACTTCAGAAACCATTAACATATCCTTGAGAATTTCACAGCTCAAAGACTGATTAATTTTGTACCAAACTTAAAATTTTCACCTAGAATTACTTGCAGTCTTTACTAGCAATCGCCTTAAGGTGCACTGGATAATCCTATCCTGCACCTTTCTTACAAGCCACCGTATTGAAGACCTGGTCTCCAGTAAAGACAACTGTGGAAATGACTCCCTGCAATATATTACAAATTAATAGCTCGTGTTTCCAGGAATGAAGAATATGGCAAAAAACGTCACCATAAAGGAATTAGATAACAACAATGAAATTCTAATTCCCACATCACGTCATATTAGAATTACAAGGGCGTTAATTGGTTACACATCCTATGGAAAATGAAAACCATATTCAGTTAAAGTCAACTCGATTAACCTTAATCTCGTAGACATAAAGTGTGATATTCCTAGTCTACAACAAGTACTGTTCATATTCTGGTGTAATTCACTTTCTGAAATTAGAAGTCGAAACTAATAAATAGTTCTTTCATTAATATGGCATTCAAAGATGTTGGAACTGAAAAGCCCAATTCCAGCTCCAAGCCCAAACTCTTAAAATCTACTCTACTTAATAATGTAGGTGAGGCATTGAACACGAAAAAGGAGATGGGAAATTTTAGAATCCGGCAGCAGTTATTCTAGAGTTTCTTTCTTTTTAATTCTAAAGAAAATATGATCCTAAACCTTAAACCAATATAAAACCAAAGGAAAAACAGACCTGGAAGTCTTTGCAGCATCAACAATATCACCTATATATACATCATTGGGAAATATCTGGACAAAAACAAAAAGAGCATTGGCTGCAATGTCCAGTAAGCAAGACTGAAATAAGAGGTGAATTTGAGACAGCACATATTAGAGAGACACAAGCATAATGCCACCAGACTGCTTTCTGCTGGGGTTTGTACTCTTGAGGAACAAAGCACTTTAAAGCAGATGAAATACATAATTTAATGTTTTCAACATATACAGCATATCATCCATATGGAAGACTTGTAGTCGTTTCAATATGTCCCTAATTGAGCCTCCAACTGATCCATTTGAAGCTTCAGATGAATATTCCCAACGAAGATATAACTATTTCACCAAACAGGTTATTGTACTTTTCACAGTAGAGGTAATGCATGGTCCACATTGCAATTGTCTGTGAAATAACCATGGATGACACTTTTCACTTGAAATTTTTTGCACCCTAAGAATTGATAAACCCTAATGAGACAAACTTCAGTTACTTCTTTACAGGGAATACATGTTAATATGCTTCTCCATACTTATATTGATGATGTTGAACTGCCACCGTGTCATGTTCCATTTACTTCGCATAGGATTGGCTACAAACCTTCGTTACAGCACCATCCATGAACAGCAAAATGCGTTTGAGTTATAATGAACAGCAATCCATTAGTTTAATAAGAGAAAATGGTACATACCTCAACAGTCTTAATATCCATAGTTCCACTAAGAACTTCTATTAGCAATTCATGATTTACTTCAGATGGCCTAGAGGTATCATCAATGCTTTGGTATTGTGACATGCCCTCTAATTTAGGAACATATGTCCGCAACGATAACCTAATGAAAGTTCCATCAAATTCAATGATATGTAGACCTGATAATGCGTCTTCAATTTCTTCCAAAGCATCAAACCTAACAGTAAATCACAAATTAAGAAGTTATGAGGCAATCACAGAAGCCATAAGGTATGCAAACATGCAAACCCTACAAAGATACGTTACCTTTTAAATAAATATTCAAAATTCTGCAGGGAGTTCAAAATTGACTTGCTTTCTTCAATCTGATTATCAAGCTTCAAAATCTGAAACGTTGCATGTTCTCATTAACTGGCATCAATAATAATAGACCAAAGAAGAGAACTCTAGAAAGAACAAATAAAAAATACTTTAATATCATAATATAGGCAATAATGACCTTGGTGATCTTCAATACGCACATGCGCAAACATAAGCTAGGGAATAATTAACTCTCTTGTAATATTAAATACGTTCATAAATAGGCTCCATAGCACAAACACAATAATGTCTCAGAAAAATTTAATTTATTTAAAGATATGAACACACCCTAGGCTAGTTAGCATCTAAAGATATGTTTGTAAGGTTTCAATTAGCAATATGCAAGGTTGAGAAAGTGGTAAAAAAAAGGATCACCCTAATGATACCTCAAACTCATGATTTTCATGGCTGTTAATTGAGTTGGATCCATCTCCCACATAAGAATGGTAATTTTGACCATCTTTGTCTTCTTGAACCTGTAATGCAATATAAAAACCATGAGGCAAGGGGGAAAACAAAGTTCTTCATAATAAACCTTAGAACAGTAAAAACAATGCATTGAACTAATGCCGTGAAACTATTATGCACCTACAATCTAGTTTCAGACACTTCTTTCAAATTTCAATTTAAAAGCAAGGACTGCAGGCTTGTATTCGCTATTATGCCATCTCATCAAGAACTTGACAGTGATGATATTATAACCAGCAGTGGAGCATTTACTCAAAATATGAATCACACAATGATGAAACTATTCCTATACAATTGATAGGCAACTGTTCAAAACTTCAAAAACACTCTAACTTCAAAAGGAAATGGTGATCAGTTGGTTAAAATGAAGGATTGAAATGTTCCAACATCGAGCAGTAACAAATAAACAGTCTTGGACTGAATATGATGAGACTAACTATAAGCAGCAATCTTTTGAAGAGCTATCCTGAGAAGTTCTTCATAGCTTTCTGTTCTGGGATGTATTTAAAGTGAAAACACAACAGGCAACTTGAACTTAGTTACATTGGAACAATGATTTCCATATCAACCACACCAACTTAGGGTAACAACTGGACCTGTAGAGGAGAAGTTTGTGTGTAAAGACCAGGGAAAATTCCAAAAAATTTTGACCTTAAATTTTGGAGTAAAACCCATAGGTTATGCAGCTGATGGTTTGCTAGAGAAAAAACTTGGAGTCAAGAGGTTACAGATTCAAGACTCAAGCCAGAAAGCTTATTTAAGAGTTTACTTAAGAAGTTCATCCTAAAAACAAAGTCCTGCTCCCGTTCTTTCCAAATAACAGGCCTTGTCATTGTAGTCAGACCAAAACTACTACAATGTATTTACCGCTTTGAATCTAATCTAGAAGAAGAGCTTAACCCATCTTGTGAATCAACCAACCTGTGACGACATAGAATCCAATGAAGACTTCAATACTTCGAGGTCACTCTCCAATCGACTAGAATCTGGAAGAGTTAAAAGAACTTGTAATATTGGAGTATTAATGTATCAAGAAACATAATAAACAAAAGGAAATTTTATGACCTTGAATATGAGTTCTGGTTAGAACCTCAATTTCATTACTAATCTTGGCACTCTCAGCTTCAGCGGTGTTAAGCTCCTCCTTCAAGTGCTCTACAAAAGCATCTGCAACAAAAGAAGAAGAAAAAAAAAGCTGCATTATAAAATCAAAAGAACACCAAAAGTCTATAGCATAAACAACATAACCCTCATGCATCAACACACTCTTCCAGAACTTAAATAAAAGCTCCAATCATCACATTCCATAGCATAGAAGTTCACTTTCTTCCAGAACTTAAATAAAAGCTCTAATCATCAAATTCCATAGCATAGAAGTTCCCCGAAACACAAGAAAAGCTTCTTTATAACCAACTTGACATGATACAAGTAAAAAAGAGAGAATATAAATCAGTATCATCACGATTGAACTTTGAACCAAGTAAATCAAATATTTTCTTTTTGGTACTATAAGCGCATAAACAGAAAACGAATGAGAGAGAGAATTACCCAAATCCTCGATTCCTAAGAAACTGAAGTCAGAGCACTCAGATATCATCTGCTGCACTTTACACTGAGATTTTCACATTTTTCAAAAATTAAAGACAGATAAAAAATGCAAAATTAAGTAAAACCTATAGTAACAAACAGACATGAAGTAGAAAACAAACCTCAAGTTGAAGAGCAGAATCTACAAGCGATTGGTCGGGATCTGAAGGTGACATTTCCACATCCTCATCCATGCAGTTACGGTGCATTTGTTCCAACTCCCTCACTCGACTGCCAACGGAAATAGACATTTCCCATGAATACATAAGTATATACATAGACTGCGTTTGTATATGGGAAGTACAGAGACAGACGTCAAAGTACCTGCGAATTGTGGCAAGATCGAGAGGTTCCGACGATGATTCGGTTTCCATATCTCCAAATATCAAAATAAAAAAATGAGTTGGACAAGAAAAACTGCTTGATGTTTCACTTCAGAAACACAGAAGGCTTCATGTCAATTTTGTAACTTGTATTTCTGAATTTAGAAAATGCTTTTGCAGTTTCGCGTATAGTCACGGGCCACCGACCCGCTCACTGTAAATCAGATAAGAGAAAAGGTTAGCCCTCCACATCACGCGCCGATTATTGAGTCTTACCACTTTTCACTGAAATTTAAATTATAATAATCCATCCAAAACTCCAATAAATATTTATAAAAAACAATGTAAATACACGTTGTAGAAATATTTTAAATAATGATTAAAATATTTAGACAGTTTCAGAAATTTAGAACAAAATATGCCAATTTAGTATTGAAACAATTATTTTTATACATAACTATTTGTTCAAGTTATTAATTTTTTGTGTTTATAAAGCGTATTTGAATAAATATGAATTTTATAAATGAAATATATTACATGATTATATTAAGATTTTAAAATATAAAAGTTTAAAAATGTTTTATAAATTAGTTTAACGTATAAATTAGGAAAAATACAAAATTAAAACTTAAAATAACTCATTTCAAACTTCCTGTAAATTAACAAAAAAATTGAATAAGAATATAATAGAGGGTGTAGTTACATGGATTTAATGGACCAGTAAAGGTAATAACAAGTAGTTATATAATTATTCAGTCAAAAACAAGAGGTAAACAAGAAAACTATGCAAAAGCGGCATAAGGAAGAGATAAGTGAATTGGTGGTTTATTCATATCCTTGTGTCCAATGATGATGTTTGTTTTAAATCCAGAGAACCTTAGTTTTCAGGCTAAAAATGATTCTATCTCTATCTCATGCCTTTAATGACCATAAAGTGGATGTTGTTTACCAAGATAATTTTTCACATCTAATTAATAATTCTAGTGATGAAGCTGTAGATATTTAACATTTTACATTGCAAAGATCTATAGTTCCTCTCCTTTTAACCTTTTTCATTCCACTTCGTGATAAAAGATACCATAGAGAGCTAGAACTTGAGAATAATAACTTAAAACGTATCTACATTTGAAGAAAAGATGATTGATTGACTCAACTTCAAGATTACAAAGCTAGTAGCATAAGTTAATGCATTCTTTGATCCTATCTTTGGTCCTCAATCTTTATATAATTGCTAACCATGAGATAAAGGAGGTTATAGGAGAATTGAGGTTAAACTAGACCAGGTTATACCATTTAACCATCTAATTTTGCCCTATGAAGATATCTAAGCATGTTTTATCAGTGAAGCAATTGAAACTATGTCTTAAACAGATGTTAGTATCAGGGTAGACTACCTTTGGATTATAATTTGATAGATTGTCCCTAATGATGGAAAATCTTCTTATGTTGCAGTGTCAATCTTTTCCAAGAATGATTTCTTTAATCCTTTCTTGGTTTGGAAGAATGAGTCTTAGCGAAGAAAACTCGGGGATTAAATATAAAAGGCCTAAACCATGCCAATTATAGTACAAAAATTAAATATCATGACTAGTCGCAATTAATGTCTCATTTCTTCACAAAATAAATACCTCATCCATAGCATCTAGTTTAGAGTTTATGAATTATCCTACCTAAGTTTTAGGTTCCAAAAAATCATATCCTTTAAGAAATGAGAAAGCAACCATTTATCCCAATTGAAGCCCTCATCATATATCATTTAACCTTTGCTATTATCATCTTCTTATTATCATTTATTTGAGTAATTTTAAGTCCCCTTTCTTCCTTTGAGTATAAACATCAACTCTCTTTACTTTTTTTGTAGTTGCTTTCTTAATATCTCCCAACTCCTAAAAAGTTGTTGACGATTTTCTCTGTAGCCTTGATTAGACTCTTTAGAAGCATTAAGTGTGAACTACAGTAAATATGCATATTGTGGACCACTCAAGTGACTAATTGTAAATTTCTTGCAAAGGAAACAATTTTCTTATTCCAATGGTTTAATTTTTTATAAATTAAGTCGAAGAGGGGAAATAAACGTTTAATGGACTATGTTTTTATTCATATATTTAGTGTGTTTTAATTGTTGTTTGAGACTTTTATGTTGATTTTTTGTACTTATTATGTTTTTAGTGTGTTTTTAAGTCTCAATTTCTTTAATGGAACAAAATGACATAAATTCAAGAGAAGTTGGGGTAGAAAATAGAAGAATTGGAGCTAATTTAGAGGTACACATCCATGCAAGTCATATATATATATGGTACTGTAAAGAACCGTGTAAATCACTATAAATGTGTACAGCTTTGAAGGTGTTGTTTTGCCCATGTGAAGATACATGCCTATGTAGGTCACATACATAGTTGTGTTTCATGCCTGTCTAAGCTCCTATGAATGTGTAAATTCACAATTCTAAAGTGTTTATACCTGAAACCCTAATTTTGTACTATAAAAGGCAATGATGAAAAATAGAGGTGAAAGCATTTAGAGTCAAAGTTAGAGTTTGGGACACAGTTCTAAACCTAGGACGATGGAAAACATGAATATTACTTCAAAGTTCTGATAGAGAACAACTTTCCATCAAAGTTTTAAGGGGATTATATTAAAGAAAAAAGGGATATATA
>JANQBM010000005.1:9851960-9868962 GCA_025594535.1 Erythroxylum domingense
AAGTGTAAAGTGTTTCAAAGTGTTTTCAAAAAAAAAATTTATACCGATTTTGTTAAGTGTTTAGTGAAGTGTTAAGTCATGTGACATGCCACCTTCGCGGGGCACGGATCCGAGTATCACTGTCGATATTGGGTTCGGGTCCGGCGGGAGTTGGGGTGTTACAATAAATTATTTTAAAATTGCAAAATAGTCCTTCAATATATTGTATTGTATAATTTATAATTTTACAAAAACCCTGTCTCTAAAAATCATAATAATAGAAATTTAAAATAAAAATAATTTATTTATTTTTATTAATATTATTTTTATATATAAATAATAATCACAATTAATATGAAAAAAGATTATTTAATCCTCATACAAATATAAAATTAAGAATAATACAAAATATTTAAAATATTACAATTCCATCATATAATAAATAATAATTATGTCAAAATGTCAAATAAAAAATAATAAATATCTATGACTCTCTAATAATTACAGTTTACAATAAGAGTTTGTGTGTAAGTTAAATCTGAAACAAAAATATTTATAATTATATTGCAAATATAAAATTTAATATCTACATCAAATATAAGTAAAATTAAACGAAGAGGAGAAATAAAAACCTAGAACTTCATTCAATCGAATACCCGCTTAAGTTGTATTCATCCTAATTCTCATTTTGTACAAAATTTTCATCATTGAAAAGAGTCTCGTTATCATTATCATTCAAATTTATTGTACTGAGTGCATTATCAATACTTTTTCATCTAAGATTTTCTTCCAAATCACTCTTATTAATCAAACTCAATTCCTTAAAAACCCAATTTGCTGAAAAATTGATCAAGGAAAATTGAATCTATAGAACTATTTATTTTATTAAGAGTCTTAGTAAATAATAAAATTAAATTATTAAAAATTATATCTAAATTAATAATGATAAAAATATTCCTTTTCCAAAGCTTTAAATTGTATGGAACAAAGATCAAATCATCCAATCTTTTGTGCTCCAATCTATTCCTTGGAATTGATGGATTCAAATGTAGTCTAATTCATTTTACACCTTGTTGCGCTCACATATTGAATGAGAACTCTAATTGCAAACCTTTGCAATTTTGGAATACCACTTTCGAATTAATCCTACCAAGCAACTGTAGGGGCATAAAAGTAGCATTATAAACAAAATAAAGTGGTATATATATATAATTTGTCCCTTTGATGAATAACAATTGACATCCTAGAATCATCAGAAGCATTCTTATAAATATACATTTGTGAGTTTAGGAGATCCTGCATCATCTTGTGGATAACAACTGCTGTGATAGTTAATAGTATTACTTTATTAACTTTAGCTTTCTTTGTAAAATTTGGTTTGAAATTAACATTAGGATTTAAAAATACCCCAGTTGTAAATAATAGAGAGTAAAGTTGTCTTTCCTATCTCTTAGTAATAACTACAAGATAAGGTGTGTAAAAAAGAAAACTTATTTTTCAGACTGGCCTTAATTACTTCATTCGTCTTCTTCATGACATCATAAAAATAACTCATGGTTGTCTTCTCATCACTCTTGGCCAGACAAAGTATCATCGCCAAAGACTCACACTCGAATGACAAATTGACATGAGACCAAATTTCATGATCTTCCAGTATAATTCTAAAATCCTCCAATCTAGCATTAGACTTAACATGTTGAGATACAACTCACTTATCACTTGTAAATATTTATTTCAACTCTTTCTTCATCATAATAAAATACTAAATTTATAAAAAATTTGTTACAAATCTTGTAATAACTGGTCGATTCAAAATTCTACCATTAGTGTAATCCTTTTTTTATTAAATTCAAGACTCATATATGATTGTAGATAAATTTAATCACCTTTATTATTTTTTGCATAGTCTTACCAATAATAAGAAAAAATCATATATGAGCATATGTTTGTTTGAGTTATGTCATGGGTCTACAAGTATATGGTGCCACATGGACCATTTGTTAACAACGATAGTTAACAGACAAGCCTAAAGTAGAATCTTCCTAAACCTTTTGGATTATCGTTTCAGTCTTTCTGGAAATGACTGAGTTTGTCCGACCGAAAGACTGTCCAAGTGTCTAACCCGATAGGTGTATAGTCCCGACCGTCGTTGGCTGACTTGTTGGTTGTTGCCTTATTCATTTGACGTGGCAACCCTTACTCTTTTTAACGCTATCCATAAAAATAAATATTTAATTACTTCCATGTTCTTTTCTTGTACCAACTCTCGGAGAATGGAGAAGCCATGGACTAACAGTAGAGAAGCAACAAGAAGAAGAAGACTACAATTTCTACTTCACTTCTCGTCTATAAACACGCTTATTTTGCTCCTCATCATCACTAACTTTTTGAGGCTATGCCACGCCAACTTCTTCAAACCCTTCAACGTCAGCTACGACCACAGGGCTCTTATCATCGGCGGTCACCGCCGTATGCTCATCTCTGGCGGAATTCACTACCCTCGCGCCACTCCACAGGTTCTTGACTCCAAAAGATAAATGCTGATTTTTAGTTTCTGTCGTTGTTTTCGATGATAAATATAGGAATCTGTTTTTTTTCTTAATGCTTTCAAATCATTCTAGTGTTTGATAGTTAGCGACTGCGATAATTTTGTGAGCTAAGCGCCGTGTTAAAATTTTTTTTTGGGTTCTATTTCTTGTAGAACGCTTATTTTATTGATCTTGTGTAGTTTAAATGTAATGGCTGCTTATCAGCTAATCAGATTGTTCCATGAAATCAGATGTGGCCGGATCTGATTGCCAAGAGCAAAGAAGGTGGAGTCGATGTAATTCAGACCTATGCATTTTGGAATGGACATGAACCAATTAGAGGAGAGGTGCCGTAAGAAAACTTATTTTCAATCTATTCTGCTGCTTTAGGCTTACTATATGTCGCATATGTATGCTCGCACCAACACGTTAATAACTTCCCTCCTTTTTCGTGTGCAGTATAACTTTGAAGGAAGATATGATATTGTCAAGTTTGCGAAGCTAGTTGGAGCTAATGCACTATATCTTCATCTTCGCATAGGTCCTTATGTTTGTGCTGAGTGGAATTTCGGGTCTTGCTTTCTTGTCCCATCTTAACTTGAGTGTTTTACTTTACTGACAAGTTATAGTTCCCGCTGTGAGAATTCCTTCTGCATGTCTTTGATCTTCTAATGTGAATGTGATGCTAAAACTTAAAGTTTAAGTTGGAGGAATAAAGTCTCGTGTTAGTGTAGGATGTAGTAGCTCCTAAAGTAACTTCTAGTATTCTTTGAAATTATTAAAGTGAATCTTTACATCTAGAATAATTTAGATAAATTTAATGCTTTCTCCTTCTGATTTAACCAAAACTACAAACTGATCTTTGTTTTGAATTTCTTTATTACTTTGAACAATTGGTTGCAGAGGCTTTCCGGTGTGGTTGCGTGATATTCCTGGCATAGAATTCCGAACAGACAATGCTCCTTTTAAGGTGCAATGAATTTTGAATTTTCCTTGACCATCTTTTCTTGTAAATTTGAGTTGTTTATTCCTATAGCAAGTAGTTCATAATGTTTTTCTGGTTTTAGTTCTTTTACTGTTCATGGAACCATACACAGCTGCTCATTGTTTGTGGTATTATCACGACTAGCAGTTTAAACTAGCAATGCAATATCCAAGAGTCCATCTCCACCAAACCCCCTTATATTACCCTTTAAATAAACTCTTCTGAGGATTTACACCCTTCTTCTCATGGTTAATTACCCTCTTTCTATCATCTATCTTCTCACTGAGGGAATATTTTTTCCTTTCCTTTTTCTTAACGGTGGGGGAACAGAAAGAAATTTGCTTCTTTCTGTTGTTTCCGTTACCTTCTCTGCTTTTGATTAATGTTCTCTGAAGGAGGATATGCTGATTAAATGTCAGCTAACCAAGTTACTATGAGAAAACCTGAATTCTTTTTGTAATTCAGCTTATCCTGGCAATTTTTTGAGTAACTTTGTATGGGTGAGCAAAACTTGATGGTGATAATTCATTTATTGCAGGCAGAGATGGAACGATTTGTTAGGAAGATGGTGGATCTGATGCGAGAGGAAATGCTATTTTCATGGCAAGGTGGTCCAATCATCATGTTGCAGGTTATATACGCAATTTGAATTAAGCTGTTTTACCATGAAATTGATTTGTGTAGGAATGCAGCATAGATCTAAGTCTGACTTCAATATCATTGTGTGAGAGGTAGAATCAAAATCCATCAATTTGTTCACATTCGTCTGTAATTGTTCAAATTTGAGGAAGGAATATTCATGAACTGTTTCCCTCTCTCATTACTATGGTTGGCATTCCCAGTTTCACGCCTGCTGGAAGTTTATAAGTAAGAGGATATTTTTTAAGTCAGTGCAAGGAAGTGAGTAGATTTTTGAAGGGATTACTTTCCACAGGAAGAGAAACTTACATGAAATTTCAATGAGTAGAACAGTCTAGTGATATTTGCGTACCAAATGCAGCACTTTTCTACTGATTCGGCACATGTAGAAACTTTTTGATCTCCCTAAAGATGCTGTAACTGAAAAACAAAATATTTTACAGATAGAGAATGAATATGGAAACATAGAAAGATCGTATGGCTATGGGGGCAAGGAATATGTTAAATGGGCTGCTGATATGGCCATTGGACTTGATGCTGGGGTTCCATGGGTAATGTGCAGGCAGACTGATGCTCCAGAAAACATAGTAAGGTCTTTACTTTATCTGATTGTATTTGATTAATCCAAATTAATGCTTTCGAGCTAAAAGAAATTTCTCAAGCCTCTATATAGTTGGTGATAAATCCTACTTGAGCTATGATGTTTTTTCTTATAAGAGGCAATACTTTTCTCAAATGACTCCTCTGTGAAAACTTTGAGACCTCGAACTTTTTAAAAAGGTCTAAAATAGTATTATTCCTTTTTACAGATAGACGCCTGCAATGCATACTACTGTGATGGTTTCAGGCCAAATTCTCCTAAAAAACCAATTCTTTGGACAGAGGATTGGGATGGATGGTACGGTCATACCTCACATTATACATGTCTAATGCACCATCTTCTAAGTTGTTAACAGCTTCTTTTTTTGAATTAATTTAGCTTATTGCCTAACTAGTTCGAATAGTTAAATAATATCAATAACTGTTAACCAAACTTACATGGGAAGAAATGCCTCTCCTAAGATGTTTCAAATTGTGCATGCTTGTTGTTCCATACTGCTACCGTTTCAGAGATTTTTTTCCCTTTTAAACTTGTCATGCTTTCCTATTCCATAACCTAGATGTATGCTTTTTCAAGTTATTCTCATCTAGGCTGGATTTTTGAAGGTATACGACATGGGGTGGAAGGTTGCCCCACAGGCCTGCTGAAGATCTGGCCTTTGCAGTTGCGCGTTTCTTTCAGCGTGGCGGGAGTTTCCAGAATTATTACATGGTACAATGAATGACTGAAATGATTGCACATGCATTGAGAAAGTGAAACTCTGATGAGAATGTAATAAAACATGTATTCTTGGTCAACCTTTTGTCATAATCATCTCTGATCCTGATGACATTAGTTGGACAAGTCTGTGTATGATGTAGGATCCAGTTTTTCAACAATGGTTGCAAAACAAGAATATGAATACCAAAGCATTTTCAGAATTCTCCTAGAACAATTAGTTATCTAGTAAAGTTTGCCGGAATTCAACCTCTAAATGGCTGCAGTATTTTGGTGGAACAAACTTTGGGCGGACTTCTGGAGGTCCTTTCTACATAACAAGCTATGATTATGATGCTCCAGTTGATGAATATGGTAGGTGTGAGTGTCTTTTGAGTGGTTTATCTTACATGGCTATTAGCACTACCCTTCCTGAAACAACCATTGTTGATGTGCATGTATACAAGGAAATTGCAGGACGTTTAAAGATAGCCACTAACATTTATTTTCAGGACACATAATTAAGTTACCTATCTCCGTTTGAATCATTTTGTTAATGATCTAGGTCTATTAAGCGAGCCTAAATGGGGGCATTTGAAGGATCTCCATGCTGCCATAAAGCTTTGTGAACCAGCTTTAGTTGCTGCAGATTCATCCAAGTACATAAAGTTGGGCCCAAAGCAAGAGGTTCGTGCAATATTTTTTAGTTTTTGTAAATGTCATTAACTTGATAAGTTCCAGAACTTTGTGTATAGCAGTAGTTCATTTCATTATGAATGATTGTGAAGAATTAAACTACTTTGGAATTTATGATGTTCTTGGTGGCATTGGGGTTGTAGTGGCTGCTTTACTTTCAAGTTGATTAACTGACTTATTTTTTGGGAATGGCATTTGATTGCTCTAGTAGTTGCCATGTAAAGGTCGTCGTGTTTTAGTTTTCAGATTACATTTGACAGACCTCATTGAAGTTTCTTGATCAGCAACACCTATATCAAATATAGCACCTGACATGTTTTCTAACACTGTTATAGCAAATATACCACCTGAAATGTCTCCTAAGACTGTTATAGAAATGGCATTGGAAGTCCTAACACTCATACCTGCTTCTAACTGACGCATTTGTAGTTTCTCGATGCATGAGGAAATCCTCTCTTTAAAGAATGATATTTACACTTTAAGTGGAAGTGAACTTAATATTCATGTCCTGTGACAAGTTTATGATCATCAAGTTTCTAGTCCTTTTTAGTTGAAGATAAATGCTAACTCAACTAAACTGTCATGAAAAAATCGGAGATATGTGAATTTTAGAATTCTTAGCTGCAAACGTATGACAAAACAAACAAATTTAGTTTCAGTTACTCTTAAAGGAAGCTGTCGCAATATGTTTCACATAGACGCACACATTTATTTAAATGCATGTCAGCTGATTGAAGCTTAAGCACTTAATATAATAGGGCACCAATACGAAATATATACAAACTCTGTTTGTTGCTCAAGATTTGTCTGAAATTCATGGACTCTTTTGCCTTTTTAAGTGATTCATTGCGGAATATGCTTGTATACTTTGTTCTTGTGGAACTTTTTTAGTGTGTTTTCTATTTTATTTTCTTTTTTGTTGCTGACAGTTTGAATCTGTATTATTTGAATCAATGCTTTCAGGCGCATGTGTACCAAGCAAATGGGTACTGTTCAGCTTTTCTTGCAAATATTGATGAGCATAAAACAATAACTGTGACATTCCGTGGTCAATCCTATGTGTTACCACCATGGTCAGTCAGTATACTACCAGACTGCAGGACAACAGTGTTCAACACTGCAAAGGTTTGATCAATTTACACCAGCATTTGAACATAAAGATTTGACACTTTTTCTTCCAAAGACATGCGATTGTCTATAAAACATGAAATGATCTGATATTTCCCATGTGTTTGGAGCCACTTTGAAGATCTATTGTTGTAGAGCTTTTGACATGTCTGGAAAATGTTTTGTATACGAAATGAGAGTTTTTGGAATATGAGATCAAGAAATTGTACTTTCCTTGATCTGGCGTGCTCTCACTCCATTTCACTCGCATGGCTAATCATCTATTAACTCTTCAAGATACTATTTGCATATCATCTGTTCTTTTAACTAGAGGATTGGGATTTCGTTTATCTTATACCTAGGATGACTAGGCATTGTTACCATGAACTGAAACTTATGACCAGACAATACTCTCATATGATTGAAACTTAAAAGTATGATTACCTGTAAGTGACTTTTATTCCTATTGCTCTGTCATCTTTGTCCTTACACAAGTTGAGATTGCAATGAAAATCTCATACTTTTTGTCTGAAAATTGAACCTCATTCACTGTATGATTGTTTAAAGGAATGAAAATGTTGCTGTCATTTTTTAACATCTTCAACTTGGAGCAACACCATAATAACTTTGTTTCAAGGTGACTGTTTTCTCAAATGTCTTAAATGCTAGTGTACTTGTCAAACAAATAGTACTGACCACTTCCGTATTTCCTAATTAGATGCTTCCAGCAAAGTTAAGCTGTCTCCATTTTCTATGTGGCTCTTATTAGTTAGAATTATTTTGATAATATTGGTAATGGACTTCTATGATCTAATTATAATGACTTTGACTATCTTGCTTTTCCAGTCCCTTTCTGCAATGAAACTTTACATTTTTGCTTTCTTATTATGTTCATGTAGTCTAACCTAGTTACTTCGTCTTTATTTCTTATTCTCTTTTAAACACAGGTTGCAGCACAAACGACCATTAAAACCCTAGAATCTGCTTTGCATCCTTCTTTAGATATTACATTAACCCAACAGTTTCAGAGTGAAGGGTCCCATGGTTCGATGTCCTGGATGACTCTTAAAGAGCCTGTATGCATTTGGAGTGAGAATAATTTTACTGCTAAAGGCATACTTGAACATTTGAATGTGACCAAGGACCAATCTGACTATCTCTGGTACTTTACCAGGTACATAATTTTTGTAATTCATGGCTGTAAAAGATGCAGACTTTAAGAAAAGGAAGAACAAGTTTGATGCAGCTAAAAGTATTTGAATATTCCTAGCTATTCTACATAGAGTCAGTTGCCAGTGAGAGTAACAAATTTCTGATGAAATGGTTCATATTGCCTATAACCATATTTGTCCCACCTTTTAGGTATGGTTGGGCTCGATTAATATCAGGAATAACTTTTATTTATGTTACCATTCTATATTCTCTAATGAGCCAATTAGTGCCGGCTGTAAATTTCATGAAGTTTGTACTCTTCAAACCTGTTTGACATTCTTCTGTATAAACCCATTCATATGCCTACTAGGCTACTACCAGGGACGGATTCAGAAATTTTTTCGAGTAGGGGCAAAATATTTAAAATTTTTTGAGTGGGGGTAAAATATTAAAAAAAAATTTATGAGATAAAAACTTAAAATAATAATATTTTTATATGAAATTTTTTTGGAGGCAGTGGGGGCAAGTGCCCCCACTTGCCCCCAATGTGCATCCGTCCTTGGCTACTACCACTACTGAACTGCAGCAATTAAGCAAACTCTATCCCTCTTTCATACTCATAACATTCTGAACTTTCATAAAGATGTTTGCTGTTATAGATGGAGAAATGATAACCTGAAAACCAAGCCATAAATGCATAGGGAAAAAAAGTATGTTAGGATGCTGTACAATTTAATTCTGTTTATTGTTGTTCAAAGTTTGGCTTATTTGTAGTTGAAAAACTGATCTGTGAGCTAATATCTGGGAGCAACAGTCAGCTGTTCTCTTCACGACTATGTTGTTTGATGTCAAAGATGATTAGGGATGGCAATGGGCTGGCCGATGGGCCAGATTTAGGTATTTTCAATGGGCCAGCTCATGGGTCTGGCCTAGGCTTAGACCGACCCAAGGCTTAACTATTCTAAGCAAAACGACATCATTTTGCTTAGAAGAGTTGGGTCTTGCCCCTGCCTAGGCCTGGACTCAATTAAAAAAAGACGTTTTACACTTTTAATTTTTAAAAAATTATTTTAAAAAAAAATTGATGGGGCTGGCCCATTGCCATCCCTGAAGATGATTGATTTTGAAATGCTTATCAATTTTTATGTGTGACATCCAACATTTCATCCCTTTGATCAAATGCAAGCTTGGTGTTCTTTGATGTATATACAGATTTAATAATACTCTTCAATGCATTTCTAAATGTAGAATTTATGTTTCTGATGAAGACATTGCATTTTGGGAGAAAAAAAAAGTTAGTCCTGCAATTCAAATAGACAGTATGCGTGATGTGATACGAGTTTTTGTCAATGAACAGCTAGCGGGTAAGACATTTTTTCAGTGATGCACTTTCCATTTCACTATGCACACTTGGCTTAGTTTTTTTTCCTTCATCTTTGCATCTTTTTTGTTATCAATCATTTACCCTTCTCTTTATTTTTTGTTGTTATTGTAAATGTTTTTGGGTGTTATGTGAACATCTTTGCCTAAGTTTTTTTTTTGTTGAGAAATGATATCTTTGTCAAGTTTGCAATCCTAACTAGGAAAGAATTTTTGGTAATGTAAATGCGAATTGATATTTTCTTTGGTAGAAGTTGAATATCAATATCCTACTTGCATAGGACATACGTCTGATACACAAAAATATTGCTAGGCCCTTTGAATTTTGAAATGCAGGAAAGGTGCAAATATTCAACAACCCTGCCCTGCTGATCTGTTTTGAACTGTTCACAGTTTGATGAAATATGGCAGAAGGATTGATCAACAGTGAAAAAACAGTTGAAGCCAATTTATACTGCATATGTTCTTTGTTGTTACCCTTCAAAGTTGCATCATAAGTTTTTTCATTTGCCACAAAGTAAAGACAGTAGTCTGTATCGATCTTTAAATGATGCCAGCCTGTTTGATGGCAAAGGTTTAAGCATTGATGTGTTTCTGCAGATATTTGTGATTTTTCTTAATAAATATACCACTTGGTATATTTGTTGCAAAATTTGAGAGGCTACCTCATGGGTGGTCTTAATTTTATGATGCTGCAACATTTGTGGATTGTGGTGTCATAGTCGCTGTCTTTTGTTGACAGAAATGCAGAAGAGGGAAAGACTATTATTTCCAGAACACCATGTTTATCTATCATACTTGTCTTTTTAGTGTTGTGATGTCAAACTCTCCTATGGGCTAACAATGGTGTGTTTCTGGAAACTAGGCAGTGTGGTTGGTCATTGGGTCAAGGTGACTCAGCCAGTTCAGTTTCAGAGTGGATACAACAATTTGGTGTTGTTGACTCAGACAGTTGGTTTGCAGGTACATAAGTTTTTTCCTTTAGTTGATAAGCAATATTACCCTTCATGTAATGGTTTAGTTTAGTTGCTCTTGAAGATGCTAGCTAATTTAATGATCAAAAGTGTCCTCTCGGCACAGTATCATAGGCTTGGGCTTTAGAGTTGGTGCATTTGAATCTTATAGTATAATAATTTAGATACTAAAAAGAAGTAGGCAGGTGAATCATATACTTCAAACTATGCAGAAAAAAGATGTGCAAATTCTCCTTATGTTTCTTGTTCTCTCTCTGAAATCTGAATACTGGTGGCTTGTAATTTAGGAAACAAATCTAGCATCCATTCATGTAGCATCAACGATACGCTTTACACTAGAAATTGTGTACTCTTGTCAGGCTTGTTGCATGGAAAAGGCACTGGATCTCATTTCACCTAGTTTTTACCATAAGTATCCATATTGTGAAACATCTTGCCACTGGATTAAAGTCAGCACTTCAATTTGCTTCCAGTGGATACTGAACCAAATTTGAACTCTGCTTTGAAATTACTTTTTGAGAGTTTCATGGTTCTAGGCCTTACGTTTACTGGCAGTGGCAAGATTCCTGCATATTTGGTCTATGTAATTAAACATTAATAAAAGAAATTATGAGGTATGACACCTCTGTTTCTTTTTCTTCTTTTATGTTATTTGGATCACTTACCATTGTTCTTCTAAATTGATGATACAGAACTATGGTGCCTTTCTGGAGAGAGATGGGGGAGGGATCAAAGGCCATGCTAAGCTTACTGGGTTCAGAAATGGAGATATAGACCTCTCAAACTTATTATGGACCTACCAAGTATATCTGATCCTTTCAATTTTATTAAATCAATTAAAACGAATAGCTACCTATCTTTCCTTTTTCTTTAACTCATGCTGAGTAATAGTCAATAAATATGGTTGATTTGACAATTACTCAGCAGGATTACTTGCATTTAGTAAGTATATTCCCTTATGGCAACATGGCCCATGTATTAATAAAATTTATTCAAATTCAAAATTTTATGAAAATTATGCTTGCTTTAATGCCAGCCGATGTATCTACATGCCAAATAAAAGGTCCTATACAGGCTACGATGTTTGAATCCCACTATATTTTCCTACACTAACACCTTAATGTGATCAGATTCTATTCAGGAAATGTAGCTGCTTTTCTTCTCTTTTCTTCCCATAAATAGAAAATTCTGTTGTGAGGCATGAGTTTTATCTACTTGTTTCTAGGTTGGCCTTAAGGGAGAATTCCTGAAAATTTATGCCATAAATGATGAAAAACAAGCAGAGTGGACTGATTTCGCACCTGATGCTGTTCCATCCACATTTACCTGGTACAAGGTAATTCCAAATTTTAAAACTTAATAACTATTGCGTTGATAATGTTACACTTTTCTGGTTACTGTAATGACATTACAGACACATTATCGTATGCCTTGTTTAATTTGCTATTATAGATCTCATCAACTCAAGCAACTTTATTTGACCTCTTTAAGTTGTGCATGAAAACTGAAACCCTTTGTTTTGACTTGAAGTTGGTCCGATTGGTGTGAGTTTTTGGGGTAAGCATGGTTAACAAATGGGATGAGGTGAAAAAGTTCTGAACAGTTACAGTTAGCAAAATTCTTGTGGTTTTTGTTGACGGCCATGGAGCCTTTTAGATGAATAATGTGATTTGCATACAAAGAACTAAGTTCCTAGAAATTACCTTTTCTGCAACATGCTAAGTTGCTGATTTAAACTGGTTCAGTAAGCAATGAAACAAGCTTCAGCCAAGTGCTTTTGTTTATTTCTATAGGAAATTGAGCTTGTAGAATCCTGTCCTCAAATCAAGTTGTCTTTAAGTTGGAATACTTACGCTCATCTGATTAGTTTTTGCAAACATGTTTGCAAAATGGTTTGGCTTCTTGGATGACAATTTGCAAAATGGTTTGGCTTCTTGGATGACAAACCAGATAGAGTTTGAAGTAATACTGATTCCTGAGAACTATCACGAATCAATGCATGAGAGTTTGAAGAAGTACTGATTCCTGAGAACCTATCACGAATCAATGCATGCTAGTCTTTCCTGAGTGGTCATGATTCTCAATTCTTGCAGACATATTTTGATGCACCAGCTGGTGCTGATCCAGTAGCTCTTGATCTGGAAAGCATGGGAAAGGGTCAGGCTTGGGTCAATGGTCACCATATTGGAAGATACTGGACCCTTGTTGCTCCGGAAGAAGGATGTCAAAGATATTGTGACTATCGTGGAGCGTACAATTCAGATAAATGCACAACAAATTGTGGGAAACCTACTCAAATCTGGTAGTCTTCTACTAAGATTGATTTTGATCTTAAATCTATGGGCATGTGCTTGCTGTCTCGAAGTTGTTGATGTCACTGTTTGCCATTCGTTCCAGGTATCATGTTCCACGCGCATGGTTACATGAATCAAATAACTTACTTGTCATCTTTGAGGAAACTGGAGGTAATCCGTTGGATATATCAGTAAAAACACGTTCAACCCAAGTAGTCTGCTCACAAGTTTCAGAATCTCACTATCCACCTCTTGGGAAATGGTCCCATTCAGATTTTATTGAGGGAAATATTTCGATGATTGAACTTACACCAGAAATGCACTTGAAGTGTCAGGATGGGTTTACTGTATCTTCTGTAGAATTTGCTAGCTATGGAACTCCCCAAGGAAGCTGCAGAAGGTTTTCTAGAGGCAATTGTCATGCTGCGAATTCATTGCTTCTAGTGTCTAAGGTGAGTGTTTGTGTCTACTAATGCTCAACCTTTAAGCTTACTGCATGTTATAACCAAATTAAAACTCGTGTCCAAAATGTAAACAAACTTATGCAATGCTGATACCATCAACAACCTGGCCATTGCTTATACCATTTGTGTATTTTTTCTACTTCTTGGGGTGAAATTGAAGCTAAATATTCATGAGAACAAATGTATATATATATAGCCTTATAAAATTGGAAAAAAATGCAGCCCTTGCCTGCAGAGATTTTTCTAACTTCCACTTAATTTGCTGTCAATGATTTTTCATTTTTTGGCAATATGTTGGCAGTTGCAGTGCCAATATAGGGTATGTATTTAGTTTATTTAACTCAATATAGTGGAGTTAGTAAGGATATGAGAACAAGAGTCTACATTGTCGCAGTGCTTCTTTATAGAAGTGTTGGCTTAAGCCTGTGTCTTTTGTGTCCTTGCAGGCTTGCCTGGGACAAAATGAATGTACAGTTGCAATTTCAAATGCTGCATTTGGAGGTGACCCATGTCATGGCATAGTTAAGACATTGGCTGTTGAGGCAAGATGTGCCGTACCAGTAAATGTTGGCTTCTCTGAGTATTGAAGTCACCAGTCGATAATATTTCTGTAACATTAACATATCGCTTTATTTGAAGCTTTTCCACTCACCCCAAAGGTTTAGTTTAGTGGTGGGCGTTCGTTTAAATTCTCAACTTCCCCCGAGGTTCGTCTCCTCCTGGGTTGGCTATAAGGGTTGGGAGGTACCTCACCATATACTATCCATGTCATAATTGCAAGTCATGAAGCAATTGATGTAAACATCCTTCCCGGATGAAATTAGTACGACCATTGCAAGAAGTAATCGAGGGTAAATTTACAAGCTAGAAATTTCCAAGAAAAGCTTATAAAGTTACTTTCCTCATAAGCAGCTGGCCCCAACTTCTTGCAGATCATGTTATTGAACACATTCTGATCCCTTGAGGCCATAAATTGTCATCAGATAGATAGAAGCATATCTTTCCTCTGTTGGCTTACAGCACAAGACTCCTTTATTGTAACCACTTGTGTAAAGGTAAAATACATTACTTATAATGGAGAATTGATAAGCTTCCAAACTTAGAACTAGTCAGGGAAGTAGTACACGTACAACTCCAAGTCTACTAATAATAGTTTATGGAAATCACAGTCAAAGAAAGGTAAAGCAGTATGAATGAAGAGCATGTGTGGTGGACTAACGATTTTATCCTTTATTTTATTATTAAACTAAATCCACCCATGGGATGGATGATTCCCCAAGATGTAGTCAAGAAGATCCACCAAGCGCGAAGAGTGTGCAGTTACCGTTACGGAAGGTATTTCACTAAGAGCGAGTGGTCGAGATGTAGTGTAGCGATGGCAGTGCATAAAAGCCGTAGGTTTGGGCATATGACTTTGATTATGAATGGAGAGTTGAAATTGAAGCATCGTCATCTAGCTGATTTCATCAGATAAAGTTTCAGTACGGGTATTTAGTAGTAATTGTACGTATGGAGCAAAGTGAAACGCAGAATTGATCGTGATAAGCCAATTTAAAAGAAAGAACAAAGATAGACATGACAGAAACGCACCATATTTCCTTCATCTGAATATAATAAACGACATAGTCACGCGTCTTTTTATGTATTAATTAGGTGCTTTCCTTGTTCGTTTTTCAACGGCTCCAATCGGGCAATAACACAATGAAATTCCTTCGTTCTAAGTTTGTTCGTTTCTTCCAATCTTTTGTCTTCCCCATTGTTCTTGTATTTGTGAAATATTTTTAATAGAAAATTTTACCAGAACATTTATTATCGGTTCAAGAATAGCATACACGACAAAAGGGATTCGGGGATTGAAGAAAACGTTAGAACTTGTGTGGAAACGCAAGGAGATTGTCTGGTGAATGTGACTACTTTACACCGTTTGAGTTCAATAAATTTGATTTTTACGCATTTGATGGAGCATATATGAAGGTATAGCCATACAAATATGAGCAGTTTTTTGCTCTAAACAACACCCCCGATATACTGTAAGTGGAAAATAAAGCGTAAATGGAATGTACTATATTTGAAAAACTAAATGAAATTGGATCGGAATTTGCTGCAACAGTTAAGTCAATGTGGTGACGAAGAAATCTTTAAAGGTTCAACATTAAGACAAGAAGAGTCGTACAAGAATATTGTTCAAATTTTGGTAGATACTCGAATCGCTTATCATTACCGACCCAAAAATTATCCAACGAGATTCTTCTTAAAAGGACTTAAGCCACAGTTATAGTTAATTCAAACACCCTTTAAGAAGCTTATATACTTGCTAAAAACCAAGAAGTTTTGTTACTAGTCAAATTGAGCTCCCAACACATCAAAAGAGGGGGCATCAAATCGTTCAATTATGTGGGAAGCCCAAGCAATGGTTCTCTAGTGAAAGGAACATCTCCAAACGTTATTACAACAAAGAACTAACTAATCGAAGAGATTACTACCTATATCAATAATCAATTCAACAAATTGGATCATAGATTTGAGTGTTGAGGTCAGATACTAGTAAAGAATTTGATTAAAAAATGGTTAAGGGTCTCTACACCTAATGTGATGAAAGGTATGGATTGGGCCATAAGTATCAAGAGAAGGAATCTCATTTATACACGGTGGAAGGAGGGGAGAGATTGTGATAAAAGAAGAAGAGTTAGTAGGAGAAATAGTTATAAAGCATATCATTTCCAATATTTCTATATAGGCCATGGTAGGACTTAAGAAGCGTGAGAGTTTAAACAAATGAGGATGATTAGGTATATCAAAAGGAAACAATATACATTTTAGTAGATAAGGGGAGCATCTATAATTTTGTGAATGTACCTATGATTAAGAAGAGCAAGTGTGACGTCTATGAGATAAAACTCTTTGAAATCACAATTTGTGAAGAGTTAAAGCTAAACCGCAATCAGTATTGCATGAATTTTACCTAGATTATTTAGGGAGTGGGATTCAAATCTTCAAGTGGCATGATGGATTGATCACATTTAATTAAAATCTTGAAAAGGGGGTTAAGATGAAATTAAGAAAAGGGTTTAATAAGGTGCTTAAATAAGCAAGTAGAGGGAAGGCCTATATGTTATAATTGACAAATCCAATTGAGTGTCAGTTACAAAAAATCAAAATGAATAAGGGATCAATTCAATACTTCTATTAAGATCAATATGGTGTTGATTGAGTATGCTTATATTTTTCAAGAACCACACTGTTGACCTTTAAGAAGAAGGCCAGATCACAAGATCTACATGAATAAAGGAATATAAGCAATGAATATTAGGCTTTATCAATATTAGAGTTGTAAAAGGAAGTGATTAAGTAATGAGTCTAAAGCTAATGAAGCAGGGATTCATTCATTATGGCATTGGAAACTATTCTTCAACAATAGTTCTTATTAAAAGAAGGATAATTCTTGGAGAATATATATAGGTTATTGAAATTTGAACTAGCAAAGAATCAAGGACAAGTTTCTTATTC
>JANQBM010000005.1:9898942-9909953 GCA_025594535.1 Erythroxylum domingense
GTCATTACTTCTCTCATTGATCTCCTCACAGACCCGGTCCCCTGGTCCGACCCGTTATGTGGGACCGGGATGTTACACATAAGGTCAACTGCTAACATGGCAACTGACTTGTATATAAATAATAATTTTTTATCATGATATTAATTAATATATTTTTAATTACTTTCCAGTAATTAAAATTAAATAATTTTTCCCTTAAAACCCAACTGAATCCCTAATTTTCCTAACCCGATTGAATCCTCTTCTTCTTTATTACCCTAAGTTGCTTCTTCTTACTTCTTCTTCATTATTCTTCTACCATCTTCCATCCTTTTCTTCTTTATTACCGTAAGTTGCTTCTTTTTGCTTCTTCTTCATTACTCTTTTACCATCTTCCATATTTTGAAAAACCAATGGTTCACGTCTCTAATATATTTTGAACCATTATGTCACCAACCTATTTTTATAACGATATTTACCTGAAGCTATGGAATCTATCGGATGCATCCCAGCCTCCATCAGGATCGCTACTCTTGAATACACTATTTCCTACTCCACCAACCAATTAATACATCTTCATCTACTCCTCTATCATCATTTTTAAAACAGGAAGAGTATGTTATCTTATTGTAGAAGGCAATCTCTCGTGCCTACGCTCTCCGCCACTTGTTCCAATACCTGCATTTATATCAAGTTGGCCTCCCTATTTCCCATTATTAGAACTTATATTACTATTGCTACCAAGAAGGCTCATTTGATATTTTCTGGGATAAGAAGATGAGACTACATAAGCAAGTCTTACTAGTTGTAAAGGAATATTAGGAAAACAAAGTGCATTGCCAAAAGATGATTCCATATATGCTATTGAAGCACCGAAAAAAGTGTTTAATGGCAGGGGGAAGTTAGTTTCAAAAGGGAATCTATATATTGGAATGACATAGCGATTAGAAAGGGCAATATTGGAGAAGATTATAACATAAATTTTGGTACTTTTCGAGCCCAAAATTTGTGCTTACATTTGGAGGAGAAAAAATCCTTTATGATTCAGTTGGAGCAACAAAACTATTTTCTACTCCACCAAGGAAAACTAATGGAAAAAAAAAAGCTAGAAGAGGATTTAATTGGGTTAGGAAAATTAAGGATTCAAGTTTTAGGATTAAATAAATAACAAATTACATAATTTTAATTACTAAAAAATAAAAAATAATATATTAATTATATTAAGATAAAAAATTATTATTTATATATATGTCAGCTGCCATATTGGCAATTGATCTTATAAATTGCTCCATTTTGAAAATGTCAGGGGATAGAATGGTATCAAAGATAACGACAAGGGTCATTGTAGACATTTTGATAAACATTAAGGGACAAATTAAACCTTGTGCCTTCTTTTTACTCTAAAACATTAAGCTTTAACCTTTATTTTGATAAAAACTTTAGGTTAAATTTTTTGAATTGAAATTAAAACACTTTTGAGAGAGAAAATCCTCTCCCTTCTCTTTAGCCTTTACTTAAATGCCTCTTATTTTTCCCTTTTGCTATTGGTTCCATCTCTAGTCAACTTAACTTTGACTTTCCTTAATAGGTTAATGGTCATAGGTGGCATCTTTCTTGCCCAAGATCAATTTTGGTTTGTTTCTCTTATGGGAAATGAAGCCAACTTCCTTCTAATTGTAACTTGGTGGAATAATTCCTTCATATATTTCAATGTATATATAAAAGTTAAAAGACCTATATTTATGGAAGGTCAACTACAACTATATAAAATTCTCTATATTCCTAAAAAAGGAAGATTCTATACAGGAAATATCTAAGTATAATAGAATAAGAAACTATAATAGAATAGGAAAAAATTACAACTCATTCACGCTAATTCTCCCCCCTTAAGTTAGGGCATAAATATCACACATGCCTAACTTGGATAGCAATGTATGGAATGGTCCACTAATGACAACACGAGTCATTATGTCAGCCAACTAATCTGAACTTCTAGTATAAGGAATTTCTAATGTACCATAATCAAGATTGTCTTTAATATAGTTTCCATCAAGCTCGACATGCTTAGTTCGATCATATTGTACAAGATTATTGGCAATCTCAATGATTGTTATATTATCATAAAACAACATCATAGGTTTTGTTGGACCAAACCCAAGTTCCTTCAAGAGAATGTTCAACTAAGAAAGCTCTGTGATTGCATCATGCATTGCATGATATTCGACTTCTGCACTAGACAATGAAACCACATTTTGTTTCTTACTTCTCCAAATCACTAAGTTGCCTCCAACAAATGACAAATATCCTGAAGTAGATTTTGTATTCAATATGTTGCTAACGAAGTCAAAATCAATGTAACCTACAACATCTAGATGTCCATATTTAAAGAACAAGTCACCTTTACCAGGACTTGACATTAGATAAGCCAAAATACAATTAACAACATTCATGTGTTGATCACTTGGATTATGCATAAATTGACTTAAAACACTGACTGCATACGTTAAATCTGGTATAGTGTAAATTAAGTAAATAAACTTCCCCACTAATCTTTGATAGCTCTCCTTATTTGCTAGACTATGATCGGGGTAGATATATAGGCCATTATTCACCTCAATAGGAGTATCTATAGGCTCACAGGTAGAATTACTAGTTTCAGTCAAGACTGCTTTATTGAAAATTATAAAAGTATGATTTGCCATAGTTTGCTTGAATCCATACTGCTTTATTACATGACTCAACCTAGCAAATCATGCCCTTAGTGATTGCTTTAATCTATATAATGCCTTTTTCGTTTTGCATACTTTACCTTCTCTAGTGTAAACCCTAGAGGTGGATCCATAAACACTTCCTCGACTATATCACCATGAAGAAAGGCATTCTTTACATCAACTGTCATAAAGGCCAATCCAAATTAACTACAAGTGATAGTATGACTCAAATAGTATTCATCTTGGCAATAAATGCAAAAGTCTCTTGATAGTCAATACCATAGGTTTAAGTATAACCTTTTGTAACTAGCCTAGTTTGTTATCTTTCAACTGTCCCATTTGACTTATACTTGAGTATACATTTACACCCCACAGTTTCCTTTCCCATTGGTAACTCAACCATTTCCTAAGTAGAGTTCTTTTAGATAGCCATCATTTCATCTACCATTACATCTTTCCATTTAGGATCTTCAAGGGCTTCTTGAAAATGACTAGGAATAGATACAAAAGATAGCTGAAGAACAAATGCTAAGTGAGCTTTAGACAAATGATGGTAAGATATAAAATAAGATATTGGATAAATAACATTAGAAGATTTGGAAAAATCAAATCTATTAGGTTCTTTTCATTATAAAGAGGATATCTCCTACTTTGATCAACATTTGAATATGAAATTTTAGAAGAATAAATACATACCTCATTTCTAGAAGATTCATTCGATGGCATAGTAGTATCATCGAGAGAGGTACTATAATTAAAAGGAGGTATAGTAATATCTTTTCTTTTTAAATAACCTTTCTAAAAAACTGGGCTTGTCTCTGAGGTCTCTCACCATTAATTTCAATTTGATTTTTAGCTAGGTTAGGAATGTCTAAATCAACAAGATTAAGTTCATTTATTGGACCCCACACCCCACCCGTAGGTGTTTGCAGGACATACTGTGGTGTGTGTTTGCGGGACATACCGCGGCATCCAACCTTAATCAGTATTGTCCTCTTTGGTCAAGGGTGAGTCCACGACTCGAACCCAAGACCTCAAGGTTTTGTTGCATCTAGCTGCACGCCTCTCACCATTGGGCTATGCTTCTTCCAGCCTTGGTAGAGGAGAAGTAGCTAGAACACGACTACTAACCCGATCATAAATTATGATCAAGGCCAGAAAGAAGGATATATGCCATGTCTTGTGCAACACGCTCTCTATACTTTTCAATATCAGCAGCGAAGATCATATGATTTGGCCTCCGATAATCAAGCTCCATAAAATTTAAATTCAACTCATTGTAATATTATGCAAAAGGTCAACCACTTTAACATAATTGGAAGGACTTCTTCATCAATTCATAAACTTGAGAAGAGTGAAAAACATCAAGATAACTCCTTTTCACAACATCTTAGACTTCTTTTACTGTGCCACATTGCATAAAATGTGAAATCAGATTATCACTCATGGAATTACAAAGCCAAGATTTGATGAGTGCAACTTTAGCCTCCCACTCATCATAGATAAGATCATCTTCTACTGGCGCAATCTTTTTCCCAATAATAAAGCCCATTTTTTCTTATAGCAATATGCATCTCCAAAATCCTAGACCAGACACGATAATTAGTACCATCCAATTTGATATGGATGGATGGAAGAGTGTCTTGAATAGTAATGGTGGAAATTTTCTTGCCCAAAGCTCTGTAACTTGGTGGAATAATTCCTTCATATATTTCAATACATATATACAGGGTAAAAAACCTATATATATAGAAGGTTAACTAAAGTTGTATACAATTGTTTATATTCCTAAAAAGGAAAAATCTTATACAGGAAATATCTAGGTATAACATAATAGGAAACTATAATAGAATAAGAAATAATACAGATCATTCACGCTAATTCTTCTCTATAATGCAAGCTTTGCAGGGATTTGAGGAGTTGCCATTACTTTTATTGAGTATTCCACTCCATCTTTAACTTTGCCCTCTCTTTTTCATACTTTAGCTCTCCTGGGAATTTTTTCCTCTTCTGATTCCTCTCTCACAAGCCTTATTCTCTATTCCTATCATCACATTTACTTATAGCTTAACTCCTCATTTAAAGGCTACTCTAGCTCTTTCATCATCTTGTGCTCCTTTTATATCTTGCTCTTCCGTCTCATTACTCCTTTCTTCTACTATTGCTCCTCCTAGTCGTACTTTGTCACATAAGATGCAACAACACAAACTGAGCCATTAAGGATACCAAGATGTGCTTTTTACAGGTACATGTGCTTTTGTATTCGAAAGCAGATGATGAATCCTTAAAGCTAAAGGAGAAATAAGTCATGGCCATCTATGTTAATGCCTTATAGGATTATAAATCCATTATAAGACAAAACTATAAAATAACATGACTAAAAAGATGGAGATAGAATCACAAAATACTTTCATAATGCCATTCTTACTAGAAGGAATATAAATAAAATAATGTCACTAGAAGATGGAACATGACTAGTCAATGGTTCTCAAAACCCCCTTAAAGGAT
Organism: Erythroxylum domingense; assembly: GCA_025594535.1. Classification (NCBI taxonomy): domain Eukaryota; kingdom Viridiplantae; phylum Streptophyta; class Magnoliopsida; order Malpighiales; family Erythroxylaceae; genus Erythroxylum; species Erythroxylum domingense. The sequence continues at coordinate 9,904,141 of JANQBM010000005.1, forward strand.
TATCACTCAAAAACTTATAAAAAACCTTAAGTAATTCTTCTAATAATTTTTTTGGTATGTGTTCAGATCCTCTATTTCATAATCCATCAACCAAGACCAAGCTAACTCTTAAGGCCTTTATTAAGAAATAACATTGAATTCTTTTTCCCAAAGTCTTGACATTTAATTGAAGATAATATTACTAAGGTTGTCATGGAATTCTTTGCTAAAGGTAATATTCTAAAGGAAGTAGATACCGCACACATTTATCTCTTTCTAAAAAATTTCTAACCCTGTAATTCTTCAAGACTACTTACATATTACTGCAATATCATCTATAAGATCATTTATAAGATAATTGCTAATAGACATAAACCTATGATGAAGTCCATTATTAGTTCAAGTCAGGGAGCTTTCATTTAAGGAAGAAGTACAAGTGATACAATCTGGATGGCTCAAAGCTTGCTCAAAAGTTACTATATAAGGAAATAGATCAAAGATTACTATATGAAGATTGATTTTAATAAAGCATTTGACTCAATCAATTAGGAATTACTATTCAACACCTTAGAGGCGTTTGGTTTCCCTAATCAACTTATTAAATAACTGAAATAATGTGTAACTACTGCACTTTACATTATACTGATCAATGAAGAACCTATATAAAGTTTATAGGAAGTAAAAGATGTAACGCCATATAACCCTTTTATCCCTTTACCTTTTATGTATTTATATTGAAGTGCTTAACATGATCATTGTAAAGAGAATAGAGTAAAAGGTCAAGTTTAAATCATATTTCCAATGTAAGAAAATGAAGTTATTAAATCTATCCTTTACTAATGACCTTCTATAATTCTATATGACTAATATAAATTCAATCAAATTTCTTATAAACTCTTTGAAGATGTTTAGCAAAATATTGAGGCTTTTTTTTTATCCCAATAAAAGTAGCATCATAATCTAAACTAGTCACCTTTTACTATACTGAGCAAAAATTACAAATTACAGGGTTCAAGCTTTAGAACCCTTTTTTCAGGTACCTATGAATACTTATCTTTACCAAGAGACCCTTCTTCAACGATTGTCAACCTTTATTTGTTCCAATCTAGAAAAGAATAGGGTTTTGGAAAAACAAACACATTTCTTATATAAGAAGACTTTAATTGATCATTATGCTATTGTGTAACTTAAATATCTACTGAAGTTTTCATTTGTTCCTTCCTCAATACCTAACCAAAACAGTAGAAAGACTTCTTAAGAACCTCTTATGAACATGAATTGTCAATAATGCTTCAACAACAAAGATAAAATGGACATAAATTTTCTCTCCAAAAGGTTGAGGGGGCTCGAGTATCACCTCCATAAGTGCAATGAACATAACACTTTTTGTATAAAGACTATAAAGGAGCCCTTATGGATCAAATGGATTCACTCTTAATTCTAAAGTAATCTCAACCTTTGAAACATCAAGAGAATGTTCTACATATTTTGGTTACTTAAGTAAATATTGAATATAAGGACAACATTAGTAATAAGTTGAAGTATGTTTTAAGGAATGTCAAGGACACTTGGTTTTGGTGTGACATATGAAATAATATAAGGCCTCTTTACAAACTTCCAAACTTTAGCTTATTGAATTGCAATATATCAGAAGACTCTAAGGTAACAAAAATCATTCAAGGTAACTTGTGGAAATGGCTTATGGTCAACCCTAAAGGATTTTCTAGCATATAAGGAAAAAAATCATGATATAAGCCTAACTCAAAAGAGGAAGATGCTTTCCTATGGCTAAGACACTTCTCTAGATCCTTTGCCAACCAAACATGCTTGGAAATCTTCTCAGTTGTTAACCAATCTATTACTTGTTGAAAACTAGTATAGTTCTCCATTAACCTACCTAAGGCCTTGTTCATTCTATGGTTAACAATCAAACAAAGACTTAACACCAAGGTCATAATCAAGTTTACAATCACAAGTTCTACATATTGCTCTCTCTGTAATTAGGAAATTAAGACTATCAACTACCTCTTATTTAACAGTTAATTTTCAACACTACTTTGGAACGAACTTTGGATCTTATGCAACATTCATTGTGATCAACGTGTATGGACTCAAATAGTTGATTAGGATAGCAACAAGTGCTTCCAAACTAAAGGTGATATGACAATTCATAAACTTATCTTTAGTTTCATCATCTATGCATTATAGAGAGAAAGAAATTAGACATTTTAGGAATGAGTGGCAAGATATCAAAGACTTTTACAACTATAGATGATCATGAATTATAAAAATCATTATTGCTAAAGGAATCAACAATCTAAATCCCATCTTAAAAAGTGCACATATAATTTTAAGATAGGATTGAGAATAGTATTGGGCTAGCAGTCCAAGCTTCACTTAAAACCTAATTAAGCTCAGGCGTTCGACATAAGTTTGCCCATGCTTGAAAATCTATCCATCACCATTAAAAATATTGGAACTCCCTCTTCTCTTACTCCATCGCAATGCTTCCAAAAGGCATTATATGGAAATTTTAAATAGGTGACTTCAAAGAAAGATAAATCAAAAGTTATTCCCCCTTTGACTAAGGCCTATAGATTCCTTGCATACCACTTATTTCCTTAATTGGTATTTACATTTTATTTTCAAGTCCAATTTAAGTAGGCAATCAAAATGAGATTAACTAAATGGAATGAAAAACTTAAACTACTATAATAAATGTCAAGAATTTTAAATGTTATAAGATTAAAGATAAAAGAAGCTACAACTTTGTTTTGTTAGTAAGACATTTTAAAAAAATACAAATTGGGAAAATAGGAATAAGAAATGGTTTCTCAAAAAAAAAACTAAGAAAAGACATATACACTGAAGACATACCAATATGACAACATTGTTAGGATTGGTAAGACAAGAGACTAAAGATCAACAGTGCTAAGGTTACGTTTTCATTCATCAATACACAAAATGACATTGTTTTGTTACATTAGTAAAATAATATTACTTTATATTATTTGAGAAATATGATCTTTAGTTTGAGCTTGACTTTCAAGCTAGAATCCAAATTTGATTTAAAGCCTAAATTTTCTAAAATGATTAAACTCAATCTAAAATTTGATCAATTCCAATCAACTCATCGACTTCGAAGTAAAACAAACTATATTTAACATTCTTAGATGGAATCTACCACACAAAATATGATATCCATTGATTAGCTACTTAATAGATTAAAATACACATTAATATAGCAAAGATCTATTTAAACTTTTATTCAATCTCTTTTTCTTTTGTTTGTACTTGTTTAGCAGGTTAAGTCAAAATACGTTTGTTCTAAGCTTTTAATATGACAATATCAATAATATCTCAGTAAAATCCTACTAATATATGAAGTCTAAAGAGATTTAAAAGTACATAATCTTACTCTTAAGGTAAAAAAATCTTAAGATTCAAAAGCCTTTTATACTGATGTATTCATGTAAAGATTATGAAAATGAATAAAATAATATGAAGGCTTAATTCATTACTTCATTTAAAGAGACATTAATAGGAGAAGAGTAACTTTTAGTTACAACAAAGTCTTATGAATAAGTAGTTTAAATTCAAAATAGCTATGGTTATCTTGATATAATAGATTGTACGTGTTTGAACTAGTCAAGGAGTTGGAGAATCTTTTGTTGGTTAAGTTGTATCCTTATCCTTAACACTCTCCCGCAAGATTAAGGAAACATTAAAGAGACTAATCTTGGATCTGCTAAGTTGAAAATGGTACTTGGGAAGAGGTTTGGTGAGTGAATCTGCAAGTTGATCCTTTGAAGATATGTGTGAAACCCGAAGAGCACCACTTTGAACCAAATCTCTGACAAAGTGTATGTTAATTTCTAGGTGCTTCATCTTAGAGTGTAGAACAACATTATGACAGGTATAGGTGGTTGAAATATTGTCACAGTAGATAGTAGGAGGAGGAACCTTAACTCCAAGTTCTTAAAGAAGTGACTCGACGCACTGGACTTTGGCAGAAGTAACTGCAATAGCTCTATATTCAGCTTCAGTGGACGATCGGGCCACAGTTCGTTGCTTTTTAGAGCTCTAGCTAATAGGAATATTTCCAAAATACAAAATGAATCCAAATGTTAAAGTTCTGTCTGAAGGATCGCCTGCCCAATCAGCATCTGAGAACGTATGAAAGACAATAGAAGACTGAGGTGTACTATGAATGCCAAATTGAATGGTGGACTTCAGATATCTGAGGAGAAGTTTTAAAGCAATCCAATTAGAGATGTTTAGGAAATGCATAAACTGAGAAAGTTTGTTCACCGTGAAGGCAATGTCCAATCTTGTGAAACTTAAATACTGCAAGCCGTCAACTAAGTGACGATAAGTGGTAGGATCAACTGCCTGATCAACAGAGGTTGATTTGAACAAAGGAGAGGCAGTGGCAATAGGAGTTGAGACCTCTTTAGCACCATCCATATTAGCAAGTTGAAGAAGTTTCCTTACATAGTGATGTTGAGACATAAAAATACCCTTTGAAGTCTTGTGAACATCGACACCGAGAAAAAGAGACATCTCATGGGGATCTTTTAATGAAAATTTCTCACCCAGTGCTTGTATGAACCGATTGTTAAAAGAAGATTTATTTTCTATCACAATGAGATCATCGATATTCACCAGAAAATAACAACAAATGGAATCATGGTGGTATATAAATAAGAGTGATCACTTTGAGAAGATTGAAAGACAAATTGTAATGTGAAGGAACATAAAGCTTGATACCATGCCTGAGGTGCCTGTTTAAGGCCATAAATTGCTTTAACCAATTTGGAAACATGATGCGGCCTTTCTGAATTAGTAAAACCTGGTGGTTGGCTCATGAAGACATCTTCTTGCAAGGGACCATGCAAGAAGGCATTGTTGACATCCAGTTGTAGCAATGACCAATGGTTTGTCACTGCCAAAGTAAGAACAACATAAATTGTGACCGGTTTGACGACCGAGCTGAATGTATCACCAAAGTCAATTCCAGGGCGTTGATTGAAACCTTTTGCAACCAAATAGGCTTTGTATTGTTGAAGAGACCCATCAACATTTCTTTTGATCCTAAAAATCCACTTACATCTGACTAAATTTTGGTAAGATTTAGGAGGAACAAGAACCCAAGTTTGATTTTTTTAGCAATGCATTAAATTCAGCTGTCATGGCAAAGCGCCATTCAAGAGAAGAGAGAGCCTGTTTAACTGTAGTTGGTTCTAGTACTTTGGGTAATGGGTGTTTGGTAGCACTATGGACTTGTTTGGGTTTTAAAATATTGTTTTTGGAGCAGGTGACCATAGGATGAAAATTTTGAGAGGGATTTAAGGCCTGTTTGGTTGGACATTAATTAATGGAACGAAACGAAACGAAACGGAATGGAACAATTTATAATGGAATGGAATGTAATATAATGAAAAGTTGTTTTGGAGGGATGGAAGGGTTCATAATGTAATGTAGTGAAACATTGTTTTAAAGATGGATGGAATGGAATGGAATGTATAATAAATAACTATTATACCCCTGATATTAAAATGCTTATTGCAAGAGGTTTAATGCTATGATTTTAAAACAGAAAGCATGTCCAATTAAAAAATCACGCACAACCATAACAAATGATTTTTATATATTTTCTATTTTAAAATAATAAATGTTTTATTGTTTTATTATTAATTATATAAAAATATTTTTATTAATTTATAAAATTTTTATTAATGAAAATAGAAAAAATATAAAAAATTATTCTGTAATTGTTTATATATATTTCTATATAAATAAAAATATAAATAAATAATTTTTAAATATAAATC
>JANQBM010000005.1:9955411-9967330 GCA_025594535.1 Erythroxylum domingense
GAGCATGAGATGTGTCGATTGCCACACTTGGACCCGTTTCTCTGGTCCGACCCGTTCTCTGGAAACGGGATGTTACATTGCATGCGCAACAACACAAACTATAAGAAATCCACCAACAGGAACTCCCCAAAGTGACACACTAGGTCTGATAAAACCTTTATCTAACAACTCCTGCAACTAAGTTTTAAGTTCTTTAAGTTGCACAGGTGTCATCCTATAAGAAGGAATAGATATAGGAGCAATACCTGGGACAAGGTCAATGATGAACCACGTTTTCCTATCTGGTGGTAATCCCGATAATTTGGTGGGAGAAACATCAAGAAAATCCCTAACAACAGGAATATACTGTAATGTCTACTCAATTAGGCTATCAGCCATATAGGCTAAATAAGCCTTACATCCACTTCGAATCACTCTAAAAGCGTTCATTGATGAAATCAATATGGCTAGTAAGCTTGACTAACACCTCGAAATATCACCCTTGGTTGAGTAGGAGATTCAAAAATAACTTCCTTAGTGTAATAGTTCATCACAACCCTATGAATAGTAAGTCAGTCCATACCTGAAATAAAGTCTATCTCTTTCAACTACAGTACTATGAAATCCACTTTCAACTCAGCCTGGTCAACCTGAATAATACACCCTCTATATACTTCTCTAATCACTGTAGCACTACCTACTAGAGTTCTCACCTCTAAGCCAAATTTCAACATCTCTCTCTCATATTGCAATTTAGATATCAGATGTAGGGTAATAAATGAATGTGTAGATCTGGGATCTAACAATACAAATGCCTCAAAATTAAAGATATGTAACACACCTACAACAACATTTAGGGAATTCTGTGCGCCCTGTCTCGTAATAGAAAAGATCCTGGCCTAGGACTGTGGTTGGTTACTTCGTATCTCAGTCTTAACACTAGGACCTGCTGAATTAGCTTTACCTTTACCTCTGCCTCTCTATCCTGCTCCACTAGCTCTGCTCTGTTAGACAATCATCTCTGTCACTAATCCTCCTCTCACTCCAGATGGCGCTCTTAAATTTGCTGGATAGTCTCTAATATTATGTTCTAAGGAGCCACAATGTTCACAGGCTCTCGATACCTTCTAACATACTCCACCATGTCTTTTTCCACAGTATTCACAGCTGGGAATTTGTTATGTTTGTCCACCATAAGTCTTTCCTCCAAATGGTTGACCTCTACTACCACCAGAATGAAGAGAACTACCTCTAGGTCTAAACCCTAACTCCCTCGATCTCGACTATGATTATGATGATTTATTATGGTGTTTACTAAATTTCCTGCCAGAGTTAGCTTGAAACTCACCATGCCTCTTAATCCTAAACTCCTGTCTATACTCTCCTTGTTCATCCTTCAGTAACTGCTTAATCCGAATCAAAGCAGCTCACAACTCAGTAAAACTATTCAAATTTGTAATAGCCAACCTTGTTCTGATCTCCATATTCAATCCATCCTCAATCCACCTATATTTATCTTCATCAGTTGGGATCAGAGCATTAACATACCCCAATAGTTCATTGAACCGTGCCTCATACTCAACTACCGTAAGAGTTCCCTGTTTTAGACCAAGGAACTCTTTCATCTTCCTGTCCAAATAGATTTTTGGCATGTAATTATTCTTAAAGACCTTTAGGAAATCCCCCTATATCAGTCTACAAGGTTGGGCGAAACTACTTGGAATTGTCTTTCACCACTGATAGGTTGAACCTTGAAGTGAAGAGATTGCGTAGTCGAACCTCTCATTAGACTCAAAGTTCATTTGATCAAATACTCTCTCTGTTCTCTCCAGCCAACTCTCTGCCTCGGCAGACATCTCTTAATAATATTCCCTTTGATCTTATATTGCTAGCTAAGACACTAATATATAGTGATGAACCGCAAGGTTTATTGTGATGTGAGGAAAGATATCTAAGAAAAAAGGCCCTTATTCATTGACTCAGGTTAGGAGATTGAAATTTATCCTATTTCTTTAATGCAATTAAACAACATGAAGATGTGAATGAAATTAAGGCCATAAGTTTGGTGGCTGAGCAATTGGTTATGGGTAGGGCAAATAATGGATGAGATAATCAACTTTTATAAAGTCTCATTAAGTATGAAAATCAAGTGTTTAACGGTACCTATTAATTGTCACATTATTAATAAGGGACTGATATTACAAATAAGAGAGGGACCTTTTGGCAACCCTTATTTCTTTAAGTGAAGTCCGTAAAGCTATATTTGACGTTGGTGAAAGTAAAGCAATAAGGACTGATGGTTTTAATTCCTTTTTCTTTAAGAAAATATGGAATGTGATAGGGAAACATGTAGTGGATGTGGCGATTAAACTCTTGGAGAAAGGGACTTTGTTGGGTTTAATACAACAACATTAACCCTTATTTCAAAGGTGCAAGGTGCAAAGATATTAATGAACTTTAAGTCTATTGTATGTTGTACTGTGAATTATAAGTGCATCATAAAGATTGTTATAAAGACAATGACCAAGGCGATAGGGAGAATTATTTGTCAAAGTTAGTCAGCTAAGATTTTAGATATTATTTCCTATGAATTAGTATGCAACTATAATATGAGCAATGGTCCAACTTGTTATGCTATTAAAATTGACTTGCAAAAAGTGTACCATTCGGTGGCCTAGGACTTTTTTGAGGAGATGCTTCTTGCCTTGATTTTCTTAGGTTGTTTATTGGTTGGGTGATGAAGTGCGTAAGAATTGTGAAGTATATAATTTTTCTATAAGGATAGTTTGAAGGCCTATTTGAAAGAACTGAGACAAGAGGATCCCATATGTCGGTCCCTTATCTCTTTTGTTATTTATTATAGCTATGGAGTTTTTGTCTAAAAGTTTGAAATTTATATTTATGGATGAGTTTAAGTTTCATAAAGGGTATAAAGATTTTTCTGAGTTTTTATTTTGAAGATGACTTAATAGTTTTCTCGCATAAAGATGCCTCATTGTAAGGATTAATGTGACCCCTTGGTGGAAAGGATAACAACTACAGTGACGTGAAGGGGGTGCTAGATCACTTTCATACACTAACCAGTTACAATTGATTAAATTGATCATATGTACTATTTATGTTTATTGATGCATAGTTTTTATTGTTCCAAAAGTTGTTATGGATGGGGTAGAAAGATTTTGTAGGAAATTCTTATGGTTTGACTTAGACAATATTAGATAGTTTAGTTAAGCAGAAAACTATCTATCAAAGAAAGAAGGAAGGTGACCTTGGGATTAGGGACATATATATATGGAATAAAGTAGTCATTCTAAGCAAAGTGTGGGAGATATTCAAATTGAATCCTTCTTTATAGGCAAAATGAATTAGAAGTATAAAGTTTAAGAGAGAAGGATTTTGGGGTTTGAACAAAACTAATGAAGCCTCGTGAATTTGGTGTCGTATATTAAGATTAAAGGAGGAGATTCAAGCTACCTTTAAATTTTAGTTAAGGTACAGAGATTGATTTTTGTTTTAGTAGGACCTTTGGCTTCATGACATTCGGTTATGGATAAATATATGATTGAGGTAATGGTTGGGAGTTGTATGTGTCGTGATGTTATTGTGGGCTTGGTTTGGAATGATGGATGGTGTTTACCATGTCCTTCTAATGTCAACATAAAAACAATATATAGGGAGATTAGTAAACTTATTATCTTTGATGCTAACAATTGTACCATCTAGATGACATCAAAATTAGGAAGATAAACCATCAAATTTACTTGCAATATGCTAAAAGGTCATAGTAAGAAACTGAATTTAGGAGAAAATGCTTTGGAGAGATAACATAGTCTTTAATAGAGCTTCATTAGTTAGCTAGCCTTTTACAGAAGGCTTCAAACTAAGGACAAATTGCATTTATGGAGTATTTGGCCTAATTATGGATGTGCGCTTTGTTCTGATAGTGCTGAATTTATCCCTCATCTATTTGTTAGCTTCAAGTTCTCAAACTAGGTATGGGGAGTAATTAATAGATTAAGCAATCTTAATAGTCGTATTAAGTATTAGGCAATAGAGTTATAGAGGATGACTGAAAAGTGTTTAGGAAAATCTCTCTTATGTAGAGTTCATCATGTTATTTTTATTTTAACTATACACAACTTATGGAGACATAAAAATGAAGCTGTTTTTTATAATGCAAGTAGTGATATACATAAAGTTACAAGAAGGATTTGCAATGATGTTAAGAATAGTTTTGCTTTTGTTTATGATAACTCTAAGGAGAGGATTGAGAGTTTGAAAGTTTAGGAGGTAGTTTATATTTAAATGCACATAATTATTGGCCATGTCTACTTTGTTATTATTATAAATACCCAGGTTACTAAAACAAAAAAGGCCATAGTAATAAAGTTGATATGGTGTTAAGTAATGAGAGATCATTTCCCCTTTGAAAATTTAAGGTACCTCACTCCATCCTCTTTTAAAAGTAACATAGTTGTAATCCCCCTTGTAGAAGTCCTTAATGCTCATGCATTCAAATGGAGTTTAATGATATTCCTATTTTTTGTGGATAAAAGATTTGTATATCCCAACATGAACTTATGGATATAGAATAATTGGAGGAAAGCATGATTGCAAAGTGTAATGATCAATAAAGAGGATTCATTCCTCTTTAGATTTAACAATGAGTTCAATAAATAAAAAATACTTAAAGCAAGGCCTTAACACTTCAATAAAACTATTTATATATAAAAATGGAGGCCATGTTCCAAACTTTGAGAGGCTTAAGATAAAACACATACCCATTTATATTAACTTTGAGAACGCACCTTTGGAATATTGCTTTATAATAAGTATGAGCCATTTAGCTACTTCATTAGGTAAAACTATTTGTATGGATGAAGCAGCTACCGTAATGAAAAGGATAGTTTATGTAAGGTTATACGTTGAGAATGAAACAGAGAAAGAGCTCTTAGGTTTTATTAACATAATAAGATTGGATAAAGAAGATAACCTAATAGAGGCATAAATTAAGATCAACTATTACGGAACACTGAAAAACAAAAAAAGCATCAAAGAACCACTAGTAGAATATTCAAGAAAGAGAATTATAATAAATTTATGGGAATAAAGTGAAGACAATTAATACACTGGCATCAATAGATTGAAAATTTTATTAACATCGTGACTACTACAACATCTAAGTAAGACAACATTTAGACCATGTCCTAATAACACTCTAAAAGAAACTCTATATGCTTACAGATTGAAACACCTTCTACATCACCACTCCTAACTCCTCAGTAATTTGATCCCACCATAAGCAATATCCTAGAGGAAGCTTTTATTTCAATAGCTAGAAAGAGGCTTGGTATAAAGTCTAAGAATAAGGCTATTATTAGCCACCAAACCTTCCTTAAATCCTATAATCACTTAGAATGTTAAAAGTTCCAATTTCTTTGTAAATGACAAATAGTAGGTGATTATCTCACCACTGAAAAATTCTTTTTGATTGGATTCCTAAAGCCCATAATAGAAGATCCAAGATTAGGGAAGGACTTTGGTTTTTTCACAAAGATTGGGGTCGCATATGTAACCACCTAGTTCACTTTAATGGAAGGATTATGGTAGCTTATAACCTTAATGTCATTTCAGTCAAGGACTACCATTTCATATATCAGCTTTTACTCCTTTAACTAACCTTAAATCTCTCTAAGATTCAATTAATAATTGCTTTTATTTATACCTTCAATCATTTGTATCAAAGGAGACAATATAGGAGAGTCTCACTGACTTAAGAAAAAGTATCACATATAGCTTTTAGTTGGGAATTTCAATAGCACTATTTCACATAATGAAACTAACAAGCACAACAAATTCAATAAACATCTCGATAAAGATCTTGATAACAAATTAACATAAATAGGGATACTTGGCTTGCATTATAATGGCAATAATATGCATAGTGCAATAAACAATCTAGTGATTAGTATATTACAAGAAAATTCGATAGAGCACTATTTGAAATTATTTAGTTAATCATTTTCAATAATATTATAGCTCACTTCAATCACCTGACTTGCTCAGACCATTTAACAATCAAGGCTTACCCTCTAACCAACCTTAGCGATAAAAAATTTTCATTGAAATTCAATAATTATCTATCATAAATTGTTGGGTATAAGGAAGTTGCTACAAGAGGATTGAATAAAACAATGTCAGGCTTTGAGGCTTAAAATTGTTTAGAAAAGTTAAAGGCAATAAAAGAACTTAAAAAGCTTAATACAAGGAAGTATAATAACATTAAATTAGAAATTCTAAACATAAAAAATATTTCTTAAAATTGTTTAGGAAGCACTATATAAAGAACTCCATAATGAAATAATAAGGATGAGAGGAAATGAACATTACAGGAATACATTGAGGAATTTAAAATTCCAAATTCTCTATCAAAATAGAAATTAATAGTTCAATAGCTCAGGAAATGAGACAAGAACACTTTCTTTCATAATGACCTAATAATAAGAAGATACTTCAACAAGGTTGGTTCACTAACATATGCAAACAACAATGTTTGTACTAACCATGAACATTTAAAAGACGCAACCCTCAAATACTTCAAAAACTTCTTAGAACCACCTACAACTACTCATCCTTGTAGCCAATCATTAGCTCTTTCATCACTAAATCTATCAACCACGAACAAATATGAGAGTTATTCACAAATAAAGAATCCTTTAAGGTGCAGCAGGAGTAATACAAATCGAAAGCTTGAAAAGAACCTTTTGGAAACTAAAGATTTAGAGATCATATTTTTTGGTCCTTGACGTAAATTTTTAAGCTAAGGGATATCATACACCCTACATCAAGTGTATCATTATAAATAGGAAAAGTTCTTGATTTTAGTTCAGAATTTGACATCCATAAGACCCCTTATGTAAGCTTCCCAATTCAACAACACTTAGCTAGTCTTTCCAAGCAATCAAAAGTACAAAGAGTGGTTAAAGAAAACAATTGGAATCCTATCAGTACCAAAGGTCTCATAATAATGTGCAACTTTCCAGGATATTTCCGTAACTTAGCAATTGAGGATGAGATCATATAGCTAAAACATAGATCAGGTGCATTCAACAACAAAACTTACCAAGAAATTCTCAAAAGCAACACCTCGACAATTCCACGGAAAAACCGATATGCTTTACTTCAATTCACCCCAAGGCTAAATTTCTTCTATTGCTAGTAATAAAGTAGAGACTAAGAAGAAAGGATAGAATTGCATTTACCCCGCAATCAACTCGATATGTGTGCTATGCGATTCAAAACTAGAGACTAACAATCATTTGTTTTTTAACTACACCTTCAGCTAGTTGGTACATCGATTTGAGAATAAAACATTTAATTAATTATCCATTACTATTTGCATCAACTCCTTTTGATTTGCTTACTCGTAATAGTTATCTAAACAACAAAATTCCTAATCCAAATAGGATTGTCTTCTTCTTCTTTTTCCCTTCGTTTCTTATTTCTGATTATTTTAATGGTATTAACTATTAATTTCTACAAGATAGAATACAGAGCCTAAATTGCACAAACCAACAATGAAGCTACCCTGTGAAGACATGAGCATTGTCATGAAGGCGATGATACACTTCAAGTACAACAAAGACCTGAGCAAGGCTTTCTTCAGTTACTGGAACTTGTTCAAGAAATCACAAATTAGCAAGCACGACCTCTTCTGCAATGTTGCTCATCTGTTCGGTCAACACCATGATTTTCTTCTCCATCTTAAACACCTTTTAACGTTGTGAATGAGCTCATGGAGGCACGGTATCTAAGAACTTGGACCCTCGCAAGGACATAGAAGGTTCATCTTTTTCATTTCTTTTATGTTTTGTTCTGTAGTAGCAATAGTTAAGAGAAAATTATGATCGTTTAGTAGTCAAAGATAAAACCTTTTTCTATAGAAGTTTTTGATTAAAAACGTTCTCTTTTTCGTTTATTTTTTAATATTCTCTGTTACGTTTCTTAATGAAGGAACCTCCAGCTAGAGAAACAGAGGACGATGATGCCAGTTTGTGTACACAAAGAGCTTCTATGTTGTATTAAACTATTAACGTTAAGATAGAGGAAAGGATACAATATTGATCTAAAGTAGAAGCTTAACAATGGGGTTTAAGAATCAATCTATACACTGGTTAAGTTTAGAACTCAATGCATAAATCTGTGATAGCAATAATGACTACTGATTCATGTGAAGTAGATAGTATGCGTTGAAAACAGAAATAGATAGATTATGCAACTTTACAGAACATCATCCTGAAGCAGAAACTGCTGTTGTGGAAATAAATACGATGAGGCAAGCAAGTATATGACCTTAACTTTGAAGTATATAATACGGCATCATCTGAAATTGTCCACCGTGCGGAGCATTCATGAGATGTAGGACTAATGGTTAATTAATTAAAGGCATCAATGCTGGCATTGCTGATTATGTGCTGTTCCACAATAGGACACCTGGTGATGGCCAATTCCTCTGGAGGCATCAATATGAGGTCTCGAGGTACTGCTATTAGCTTGGGACAATCGTAAAGTGATAGGCTCTGGAGATAAGGCATTGCATTTCTCATTGTCACAGAGACGTTACCACTGCTAGAACTTGCGCAGCTAGCAGCACGAGCAGATGTTGTTAGATCCCACTTTTCCCACTCCACCATAAACCGAAAAGTTAGTTCCTTCAACTTTGGGAAAGCGATGAACGGTTCTGTACTATCTTTCCTTTCCGCAACAGGATCTACTCCAAGGAACTCTAGACCTACATATTTCACACTATTGAAATGGCCAATTAGGAGCTTTTCCAAAGACGGCAATCTCCCCAAAGAAGGTAACCTTTCACAGTTTACACAACTCAGGAGCTTCAAATCTTTCAAATTGGTTAGCAATGTTAGCCAATTGGGAAAGGAAGATCCACCATAATCATAAACCTGTAAAACTTCTAGGTTTGGAGGTGGTTCAAGGGCTTCAATCACTTTCTCCATCACCTCTTTTACCCCCAGAGCAAATACTAAGTCCAAACTTAGAAGATGCTCCTTATATTTCAATTCTGCCTCTGACGCTTTATCTACATCCATGACATTCTCTAACCCACTAATCTCGAGATCACCTCTCAGATCATTTAGATATTTCAGTTCTGAAATGCTACATTCTCCCCCCTTCCCTTTTACAATAAACTTGCACAAGGTGCGGAGATTGTATAACTCGCCAATTCCTTGCGGCAAGATGCTGAGGCGGTCAGTTTCTTTAATATTAAGATGTCTCAGGTTAATCAATTTTCTAAGGCCTGAAGGTAGTCTTTCAAGAAGTCTACAACAATAAAGGTCCAATGTTTGTAAATTGTATAACATGCAAACTGTATCTGGCAATTGCACCAGATTTAGTGAAGATAGGTTGAGCTTTCTTAGATGCAAAAGCTTACCAACCTCACTTGGAAGCTCTTCTATATTAGTGTGACTCAAGTCCAACTGCCGAAGAGACGTCATGCAGTGAAATAAATCACGAGGAATTGTACTCGTATTCTCTTGTAAGACCTGCAGTGTACGAAGATTTTTCAACCTATAAACGGCGGGGTGGAATTGTCCCATTTGACCGAACAAGGTAAGATGGCGGGTTTCTTTATGGAGATGATCCCATTTGAACATATTTTTTCCATCAACATTCATGATAAAGCATTCATTCTTTGCAAGGAACTGTACAAAGTCATGCACAATGTCATGCATCTTGCAAGTAACTACTCGTGGGTCTTCTCTGTCCACTGCTAGATCCTGAAAAAATGACCGCATTGCTAAGTTATCGAAGTACTCTTCACCTATTTGTTCCATTTCTACACTTCCTGATGATGCTAGGAAACCCTGTGCCATCCACTGCTGTATTAATGCATTTTTCTCTATATTATAATCTTTAGGGATAATAGCGCAATAGGTAAGACAACGTTTTAGTGGGGATGATAAGTCGTAGTAACTCAAGAACAGAGAAGCGAAAATTCCCTTCTCAACCTCTTCTAGCTCCCACAATTCACTGTCAAGGACGCTCTTCCAAGCTTGTTTCGTTTCCTTGCAGCGCAATAGACTACCTATAGTCTTTATAGCTAGGGGTAGGCCTTTGCACCTGTCTGCTATTCTCCGACCAATTACTTGCAAATCATCTCGATCCTCCCTGCTCTTCCCATAAAATGCAATTCCGCCAAACAATGTCCAAGAATCTTCAGGAGATAAATTCCGTAGAGGAAGCATAAAGGTGGCTTCCATCATTTTTGAAACTCTCTCATTCCTAGTAGTCACTAAGATTCTACTCCCTACAGCTCCAGATTTTAAGGGAATCTTTATCGGTTCCCACTGCCTGAAGTCATCGGTCCGCACATCGTCCAGCACAAGGAAAAATTTCTTTCCCTCAACACATATCTGAAGTTCCTTTTGCAAATCCGACCAAAGGAATTCTTTCCCCTCAACACTTCTGTGAAGTTCCTTTTGCGAATCTGACCAAAGTACTTTCCCCCCAACACTTCTTTGAAGTTGCTTTTGCAAATTCGACCAACCAGACCACATTACAGTTTCAATTATCATTTTTGCTATATGGGTCTTATCAAAAGGCTCAGAAACACAAATCCAGATCTTGTAATCAAAATGTTCATCGACTCCCTCATCATTGAAAGCCAATTGAGCAAGAGTTGTCTTCCCCATCCCTCCCATTCCAAGTACAGAGACAACAACCGGGCAACTTTCATCCTCAATGTCGTCACACAGCATACTTATCAAAGAAGTTTTAACTGAATCCCTCCCACAAACCTCAGAAACATCAATTAATGGTGTGGTCTCCGGTCTCTCCGGTTCTTCACGACTCTTCCCTTCACGTGCAAAATGGAATTTGTCTTTCTCAATGGCAACCCTACTCAACCTCTCCTTAATACGTTCCATCTTAACACCAATATCCCTATAAGCAACACTTCTGTTGAAACAAAAACATAAAGAAATGAGGCGTACCGACTTTTTTCGCGGGAAATGTTTGAGCTTTCTCTCAATTTTGGGTCCACTGATTCTGGTATTCCACTCATCTAACACATCTTCAAGATGGTATGCTATGGACTTGAGCTCTTCCAACCAAACTCGTACCGAACTCTCCTTTACTTGCTTCTTCTCCGCATCGTTGAGCACTGATCTGATTGCGGTGAGTGTAGTGGCAAGATTCTCAGCCTCGTTTTGCCCTCCAAAAAGCAAGCTTAATTCTCTTTGAATACCAGTTTCAACGGCCGATGCCAACTGCTGCAACACTACCGACAAAAGGGCATCAGCCATTGTCAGATGACGAGAAACAAAGCTTGTTGATTAGCAGCTTGGATTGTTATTGTCTGAAAGATGCCACAATCGACTGGGAGAGTGTAATAAAATAGTACTTTGGAAGTCTGAACCAGAAAAATGCTGTTGAGCCGGATGCTTTGACTTGGAAGTTGGAACAATATGGATATTCTCTACAACATTGACTATGTTGTCCCGCTGCAAACCCAGAACTCATGAGAGAATGACACGTGTTACTTGGTTCGGAAGTGGTACGGATTTCGTATTGAATTCATTCAAGCTTCCTTACCTGAGATATGTTTATAATGACGTGTTAATTTTTATTTAAAATAGACAAAGAACTATCTTTTAACTTTTATATTACTCATATACAATATTGCGAATATCGTACAAGATTTGGTATCGGATTGAGTTCTGTAACAGTATTATATCGGTACCGATCAATACTGGATACCATTTCGGGCAACTTTTTATATTTATAAAATAGTCCATGAAATTTTTAAAATTTGCAAAATAGTCCACTGATATATTGTACAGTCATATACTGTACAGTTTTCTGTTTACAAGTTTACATCAACCCTATTTTCAAAAATCATAATAATAAATAATAATCACA
>JANQBM010000005.1:10043497-10077034 GCA_025594535.1 Erythroxylum domingense
TGGGATTCCAGATCCTGACAGCCGCAAAAACGGTGGCATTTCACCATCATATTTGTTAAATAACAAAATAAAAAGGGTAAAAAATTATAGGCCTCACGTTATAAGATCACTTAACACGATCTGTTCTCTCTCTCTCTCTCTCGCTCTCCACTGTCGGTTTCAATCATTTACTCTCAGCTATGGCTGCGACCCAGGGTCAGGTTATCACTTGCAAAGGTACAATCCTTCTGCTTCTATCTTCTTTCTTCCTACGCTGGATTTGTTATTTAGATGTTTTTGATGTCTGTTTGTTGTTTCTGCTTTCATCTACAATCCTTTATGTGGTTTTGATATTGGGCTTTTGTCTGGGAATGATAATGGCGATAGCTGCTGTTGCTTGGGAGGCCAACAAGCCGCTGGTGATAGAGGACGTGCAGGTGGCTCCGCCTCAGGCTGGCGAGGTCCGAGTTAAGATCCTCTTCACTGCACTCTGCCATACTGACGCTTACACTTGGAGTGGAAAGGTATAAACTTTTCTAGTTAGTCTGCAATCTGCTGTTGATTATAAATCATTCTTTGTTTCTGGTTTTTGGGTTTTAATTTATTTGCTAAGATCACGGGGATTTGGGCTGTTTAACTTGTATTTTTTTCTTTTTTCTTTAGAGTGTGAGTTTTTCACTTTTTCGCCATCGGAAAATGACTGAGTTCTTTACTGGGAAGTTTCTATCTGACTTGAGCGCTGTCTACTTGATATTGGAATCGACAGTATGTTGTACTTGTTTCCAACTGAAACTGATAGCAATATTACAGCTGTTGTTGAAAACGGTCTTCAATTATGAAATATAAATTGCCACCATTGAATTGGATAAGAATTTAACTTAAGTTTGGTGAAAACTAGGGACATTTTCTGCATTTTGGTTTCTTTCACCGTCTTCTTAAATCTAGAAAAGAAAATTGTCATTAGTTGTTCTCTGGGAACTCGCAGTATTGTTGTATGGAGTAACCAAAGATAATTTTTTTATTCTTTTAGTTGTTTCTGTCCTTATGTCTATTTTTATTTATTTTTTGGTTTATTTTGTTTTTTTTATTTGGTGCTGATGTTGACTTTATTTAATTTTCTTTCAGGATCCTGAGGGTCTCTTTCCCTGTATTCTTGGTCATGAAGCGGCTGGGTAAGGCTGTCCGATTCTTTATCTCGCTGATATTCAAAAATTTATGGTGCCTTTACTGAAGAAAGAGACATGGTTCAATTTTTATTTTTGGCACAGGATTGTAGAAAGTGTTGGTGAAGGCGTGACAGAGGTTCAACCTGGTGATCATGTTATTCCTTGTTATCAAGCAGAATGTAGAGAATGCAAATTTTGCAAATCAGGGAAGACAAATCTTTGTGGAAAGGTTCGTGCAGCTACTGGAGTTGGGGTTATGATGAATGATAAAAAGAGTCGTTTCTCGATTAATGGAAAACCCATCTATCATTTCATGGGAACCTCTACTTTCAGTCAATACACTGTTGTGCATGATGTTAGTGTTGCAAAGATTGACCCAAAAGCTCCTCTGGAAAAAGTGTGCCTCCTTGGATGTGGTGTTCCCACTGGTAATGATGTTTCGAGGTTTCATATTCAGTATTTGTTTTATTAATTGTTTGGTGCACTGGCATCTATTTATAGAAATTTCTTTGTCCATAATATTTATGTTGTTTGTTTCACGTGTTTAAATTTAAAAATGGTCTAAAAAATTTCAGCTGCACTTTAACATACTGCACCTGTTGTCATCAATTATTTTGCATCGCCCGTTGTCATTGCATTTCTTTAGCATTTATAAAATTCTGTAGTTTTAATTCTTATCCAAGAGGATTCCTGTGGTCTACTTGGAAGGTGAATTAGTGGTGAGCATCAAGTTGAAGTTTTCTTGAACATTTGTTGAGGTTGATTTGATGGGATGATCATTGGTTTTGGGTCATTCTTATCTCTGATATTGAAGGTTTTGGGTCATTCTTATTTCTGATATTAAATGCCCATATAATTTGTTAATGGAAAGCAATGATGAAAATGCGCATAATGTAATTGCTGCTTCTGATCATTTTGAGAAAGAAATTCCAGTTGGTTCTTCTCTTAATTTGGTTAACCAATGGTATCTTTCATATATCACCCCCATGGATCTGTGCTCTTATGAGATTATGACTTATTATTTTCCTTTTGAGCTTTTAACTGAATGGAACCGCCA
Organism: Erythroxylum domingense; assembly: GCA_025594535.1. Lineage (NCBI taxonomy): Eukaryota > Viridiplantae > Streptophyta > Magnoliopsida > Malpighiales > Erythroxylaceae > Erythroxylum > Erythroxylum domingense. The sequence goes on from JANQBM010000005.1 coordinate 10,045,700, forward strand.
TAGCAACTTATTACATATTTTAACGGACATTTCTTATCTTGTAGGTCTTGGAGCAGTTTGGAACACTGCAAAAGTAGAAGTAGGATCTGTAGTAGCTGTTTTTGGTCTTGGAACGGTTGGCCTTGCAGTAAGTTATGTTGTATATTTATTGTGTTGTGTGGTGTGTTGAAATAAGAGGAAAAAGTCTAGCTATGTTTCTCTTGAGCCGAAATTTACCTCAATTTAATTGACAATCTGACAGGTTGCAGAGGGTGCAAAAGCAGCTGGTGCATCACGAATAATTGGCATAGATATTGATAGCAAAAAGTTTGACACTGGTGCATTTTCGTCTTGCGTTCAATATCTTCCTTCTGTTTAATGTTCTGCACTACTTTCGTATAAAGTTTATAAGGCCTACTTTCCTTCATTTTCCGTAGTGATAGAATGGAGGGGTGTAGCTGATTTGAGTTTCATGCTTGTAGTAATATTCTTTACTTTGGTGAATGCAACATGCAGCCAAAAATTTTGGAGTTACTGAGTTCGTGAATCCAAAGGATCACGATAGACCAATTCAGCAAGTCCTTGTTGATCTAACTGATGGTGGTGTTGACTACAGTTTTGAGTGTATTGGAAATGTTTCTGTAATGAGGGCTGCTTTAGAGTGTTGCCACAAGGTAAGTCATAGATTGGGTTGTGGCAAGAACCGTCGTTAGGTTGATAGAATATTTCTCATATGTTGAGATGTTGATAGAATCTCATATGCTGAGATTATCATTACCATCAGGGTTGGGGAACTTCGGTTATTGTTGGAGTGGCTGCATCAGGTCAGGAGATATCAACCCGTCCTTTCCAGCTGGTGACTGGCCGCGTTTGGAAAGGAACAGCTTTTGGTGGATTCAAGAGCCGTTCGCAGGTACCTTGGCTTGTGGACAAGTACATGAAGAAGGTACGCCTGCTATGTTTACATATATATATATATATATATATATTTCCATTTACCTTTTATTCATTGACAAGTAAATATTCTTTAATGATTCCGCAGGAAATAAAGGTGGATGAGTACATAACTCATAATTTGACCCTTGGAGAGATCAACAAGGCATTTGATCTGATGCATGAAGGGGGTTGCCTTCGATGTGTGCTTAGTTTGGAGGTCTGAAGTGCCTAACGAGTTTTTGGTGGAATCAAAAGCTCGTTTTCACTGTTATCAGGCGAGGAAAATGTGTTTTAAGGAACCTTGGGGCTTGGAGTTGATCTAGTTTGCGTCATGTTACTTTTTCAAGTCTGCTTGCCCTTTAGTCCGTGTGGATTGTATAAGGGGCGTTTGGTTTTCCAATTTTTGTTTTTTAAATAAAAATAAAAGTTGTTAATATTTATATTTTTATTATTGATAATAATTATATATTAGGTAAAATTTAAAGATAAATTTATTTTAATTAAATGAATTTATTTTAATCTTTTATATAATATTCATCAGTAAATTAAGAAAATAATTTAGAAATTAACTTTTTATTATAAATTAATATTTATTTCTTTTAAATTTATATATTTCGAAGATTTATTAAATTTAATTATATTTATTAATAATTAATAATTTATTTATTTTAATTATATAAAATTAAAAATTATTAAGTTTCAATTATTTATTAAGAAAATATATTAGATATAGATATTTTAGAGTTAACATAATCTAACCCTGTATATGGTTAATGTCTTCGGAGACAGATGATAAAACAAAAAAATCCTATGCCTCATAATTTTGCTTGCTGACTTTATTTATTTTTGGTCTGAATTCGGATAATAGGTATAAAATTTTTGTTCCTTCCAAAATTGAGGGACAAGATTTCTTGTCTCTAGGATAGAAACAAAACATATAAGTAATTTTTAAAAATATCCCTCCTCCAGTAATTTATTAGTCATATAAATTTATAATTTTAAATTTATATGACTAATAATATATTTTTTAAAAAAATATTTAATTTACTAAATTTATTTATTTATATTTTCTTATTTTAATTTAATAATTAATAATTAATAATTTTAAATTTATATGTTTAATAATATATTTTTTATGAAATATTTTATTTATTAAATTTATATATTTTTTATTTTATTTTAATATTTATTATTTATAATTTTAAATTTATATGACTAATAATATATTTTTATGAAATATTTAATTTACTAAATTTATTTATTTATATTTTCTTATTTTAATTTAATATTTTATAATTTATAATTTTAAATTTATATGCCTAATAATATATATTTTTATGAAATATTTTAATTACTAAATTTATTTTATTTATATTTTTAATTTTAATTTAATATTTTTAATTTTAAATTTTAAATTTATATGACTAATAATATATTTTTAATTATTTATACAATAATTAATAAGTTATTAAATCAATGAGTTTTTTAGTTATTTTATCTTTTTTCAGCGACCGCAATTATTTTTTTAACTCATTTCATTAAATTTTCATGTTTCTCATTTTTTTAATTCCTCATTTATAGATATAATTAAAAAATACTAATACAAATTATTCGTTTTAAAACAATCAATGAATTACATATTTCTAATCATATTATACTGCAAGGGTACTTTGGTCATTGACACTGTTTTTTTTTTGTTCTGTCAATTGCAGCCAAACACATTGCTGTCTCCAAGACGCAAACATTTTTATCTGTTCTGTCCATTACAATCAAATACCTCACTGTCTCCAATTTTTATTCTGTTCTGTCTCCAAATTTTTGTTTCGTTCCTCTCAGCATATTGATCACAGTAACCATACGCAATGTAATGTAACCTCTCATATTACTACTTTATTATCAAAAGAAAAACAAAAACAGATAACTAAAGCAAAGTTAAATCTTAAATTCGAACAAGATATTAATCATGATGTGTTTCAAAATATAATCAATCAAAAAAATATTATCTAATTTGGCAAAATAGTACATGAAACACCCATTAGAATAGATCATTGTAATGGTTATATTCGTATAAATCTTATCGATTAAGAACAAATTTGCAAACAATTACAAAAAAATTTCAAATATAAAAGAAACAAAATAGGATATATCCATTTATCTACAATTCAAATATTATTAAAATCCACCATTCATGAAGGAATTGATTCACTAATCAGAATGGCTATAATAGATGAAAGAATGCATAATTTAAATGATCAAATAATAGGAATAATGAATGGAAATCTCGCTTACGAAAAAATAAAATTTAACACTCATTTAAAATTAAGAATCCCTTTACAATCACAAAATTTGAATGAAACAATTACTATTGCTTACAAATTTTATCGAGACAATTTAATGAATGAAGGTTAGTATCCATTTTCTATTACCTGTCAAATTAGTTATGCTCTAACTAATTCACATCATAGTATAGAATTTAAAAATACTGACAGAATATATATTAATTAATTATTTAATGATGTAGCAAAAGTAGGAACTAGTTTAAGAACCAATCTTCGAACATTACCCGAGATAAAATATCCAATTAATTTTTATGAATCAGCTGCCCTTAGACTCTCTTTATCTGAAAATAAAAGAATACAAGAAAAATTTCCATTATTAAGATCACAATCGGTCAGGTTAGAATAATTGATTAGACTTACTGAACTAGGAAATGAAATAGATAAGTCAATTAAGATTACTGATCCACAAACTAAAACTCAAAAACCAAAAGAAAAAATCGGACAAGAACTAAGAATAATTAAAAATTAACTTTCTGACTTAAAAGAACATCTTAAAAATACTTTATAAGTATTACCATACAAATATCTAAGTTACTAGACAAACAAGCAAATATTGAAATTCAATTAAAAGAAATCATTACTATAGTACACCTCCTAATAGAAAATAATATTAAAAAACGAAAAACGAAGCTAATAATATGAAAGTAATTAAACTATTAGACTCAATAAATGAAAAACTTGATAAAATATTAAATATAAATTTAGATATAAAAAATGGGCAAAAAGAATCAAAAGTGGTATCAGAGCCATCTCGCAGGTTCGAATCCCAGATCAATCAATGTGGGAATGAAATATCGCTTGTGTCAGTATGGGTTGCGCAACCAGAGTGTGGTGGACTAGCTTAAGTAATTTGATAACACCCTACCTTCAACTCGAATTTTGGGTAGCAAAGTGAGTTACTAAACAAACAAGCAAATATTGAAATTCAATTAAAAGAAATCATTACTATACTACACCCCTTAATAGAAAATAATATTAAAACAACAAAAAACGAAGCTAATAATATAAAATTAATTAAACTATAAGACTCAATAAGTGAAAAACTTGATAAAATATTAGATATAAATTTAGATATAAAAAAAGGCAAAAAGAATCAAAAGTGATATCAGAGCCATCTCGCAGGTTTTAATCCCAGATCAATTAATGTGGGAATGAAATACCGCTTGTGTCAGTATGGATTATGCAACCAGAGAATGGTGGACTAGCTTAAGTAATTTGATAACACCCTACCTTCAACTCGAGTTTTGGGTAGCAAGGTGAGTTATTAGACAAACAAGCAAATATTGAAATTCAATTAAAAGAAATCATTATTATACTACACCCCCTAATAGAAAATAATATATTTGGGGTCCATACCCTATTGTGTGTAAAATTAGATTTTGATATTTTCTTACTTTTATTGATGATTTCTCTCATATGACTTGGATTCATTTAATGAAAAATCATGAATTATTTTTCCATGTTACTGCTTTTTGTAATAAAATGAAAATACATTTTAATGTTTCTTGTCATTCAGTTTCTATTAACATCAATCCCTATTACTTGATAACAATAGTGTGAGAACTTAACCATTGCATATGACCATTATTTTGCAATAATAGAAATTACACATTAACTTCGTGCCTTTTAGTGCCTTTTACCCACTTATTCATCCTTTTATTGGTAACTTTTAAAAACCCTTTACACTGGCCAATAGTTAATTACACTATTTTTTCATTCTAATAAAACTGTGTTGTTCCCTTTTTATAATTGCATTTAATTTCATTTAATATAGACAAACACTAAACATCTAATGTCGTGTCGCTTCCTTTTATGTTAATGATTAATGTATCATTCAAAAATTGATGGACACTAATTACCAATAAAAGGCCTATAAATTTTTTGACACTTAATCTATAACTGTCCTTTTTACCAATATTGATATTGATTCAAATCCCTCTACCATATACCCTTCTTTACTCACTAACTTCTCATCATTGCAGTTACTGTACTGCCACAATTAATCATTATATATATGATTATGCTTCTATACTTTTCTAACACTTTCATTTGTAAGAAACCATACCTTCTGTTGCATATAAAGAAATTGCAGGCTATTTTTCTTCCTACTCCTTTTCCTTTTCTCCCTCCTCAGTTGCACCCTCAATTATATATATAATGCATCATTCTCCTTTTGCACTTTGGCTTAGGTTGTATTTCTCATTACACCAAAAATAAAGTCCTTTATCTCTTTTTTGATTTAATTTTTCTACTATTGGTAGTTTTAGTGATTCTTGCCTCTTCATTTGGTTTGTAATCCATCAATAATAAGGGACTAGGGAAAATAACGATGATTCTTTTGAAAATAAGCATGCATTCTTGATAAATGGTTACTCCTTATATTATTTCTACTAACTTTAAAGTATTATTGGGTTACCACTTTCTTAGCAAAATCCTAAGCCTAATATAAGCTTTTTGGACTCCAAATCCTCATTGGATAATCTCTTATTTCAATCCTTTAGAGATAGGCTCATTAGATTTCCACCACGTCAAGGTGACACTCTACTATTGAGTTATATCCCTTCCTTTGTCCCCATTAAGAAATAGAACTGACTAATCCTAAGGCAAAGGTTCGAGAAACTCAACGCCACTATTTTTGAACAACTTGGCTCGAGCATCACTAGCTTATATGACATAATATCAAATCTTGAAAATAATGTTTCACTAATGCATCCTATCTTAGTTCTTCAACTGCCAGTGTCTTGTTAAAATTAAAGAATTGCTCACATTTAAAAATCTACTTTCTCGAGACTTTTCCTCTAAATATTGGAAATTCGATCTTATTAGATCTTGTTGGTATATGATATTAAGATATTGCAAACATCCACTTCCATTTTTAGGCACGCTTTTATCATCATCATCATCATCCATCCTCTAGCTCCTTTGTCTGGTCTGCTTTTGAAGTCTTTAGTTCTTGCATCTTATGAACATGTTCCTTAAGCTATTGTCTCCTAGAATCATTAGATCTCATACAAATTATTATAATTTAGTATTTTGGAAAACCATAATCACATTTGGTAATGAAATGTAGAAAAAGAAATATAGTAATAGAAGATGAAGAATAAGGATTTATTTATTCATTATTGTTCCCTCTTTTTCATAACATTTTATAAAAACTATAATAGCAGTTGTGTAATGACCAGTGTGATACATATGTCATCGTCTAAGCCCATTTATTAAATCAATCAATTTCGTCATTTTTGTCTTTTTTTCTTCCTCCTCTTTTCTCCTTTATATACTTCTTTTGTAACACTAGTAGACATTGCCAATTATCAATTTTAAGTTGGGAATGTTATGTAGTTATGTATTGCATGTTGTTACACATTTTGATATATATAATTTAGTCCAAAATTAATATCATTTTGTCACTAAGTATGCCAAATTATAAATTCATATATAAAGTATAAACACTTTACAGTTTAGTTGAAGTAAAGCATATTGATGTACCATAATAGATTGGTGATTGTACTTAAAAGTAGAGATTATAATAGTGGAAGCTATTGCTAATTATGGATTCTTTTGGCTTATGAGTGACTTATATGGAAATTTATTTGGCCATTGATAGGTAGATTCATATTGATTTTCAAGGGTGTAAAATCATCTTTCGATTACTTGGTTTATGATTGGTTCAATACATGATTTAGTTACATTGATCCTTAGTAGCACCCAAGAGGGGTGAATTGAGTGTTGGTGAATTGTAGAAAATTTTTTGCAACTTAATCAAGACCTTTTGATTGGTTTCAAATTGAGTGATGAAATGTTATGAAAAAATTAAACTTAATCAATCAACCTAGAATAAAGTAAACAGTATAGGGAAGAGAAGTTACAAACCAATTTTTATAGTGGTTATATGTATCCACTGCCTAAGTCTCTCTTAGAATTTAGCTAAAATCTTCTTTCAACTAAGAGGAACTATCTTACAACAATCTTTGTTCAGTAAAAAGGAACTTTGTACAATCTTCCTTGAAGGTGAAGAACATCTCCAATACTTTTTGGAACCTAAATACAAGAAAATAAGCTCCAGATGATGTTTATACCTAGGTTTAGCCTTGTTTGCTCATTTTAATACTTAAAGGCTCTCAATCAACGAGTAACCAATGAATGAATGTTTGTAAGTACTAAAAAAATATTAAAAATGTATTATTATAACCCTAAATGTCATAAAGATGTCTAATAATTGAATTTTTAAGTATTTATACCTATACTAACTCTAATTGATGTTTATAACTAGAATGAGCCTTGGTTTTAAGGGTATCAATTATTCAAAGAACCAAAAAGCATCCTTTATAAAAAAATACTTAAAAACTTTTAAAATTTCAACTTCAACAATATCAATCCATAATTAATCTCAATAAGCAGAGCTCACTTTATATATGAAAATTCAAAGGTTAAAGAAGTCATGAACTATGCAAGTTTGACTAAAAAGTGAAAATTAAAGTAACTTGAGACACAATTGGTCAAAATCATTAAAATTAACCAAGAAAAAGTTGAATTGAACCTTTAATGTTTCAAAACAAACATTGAATAGGTTTAATTGTATGGAAATGTCCCTAAATCATGCTTAATTTAAAAAATTCCAAATCTTTATCATTGTGACTATGTTAAAATTTACTATTGGAGTATAAATTGAAAAACTTTTGACAAAATTTAATGTTGGGATAGCTTAAATAGATTGCTAATTGTACTAATTAATCATTAATTTCACAAAAGATTCTACAATCTAGAAGTAATTTAATAAACTACAGAAGTGACCAAAAAATTAAATTCAACATAAATTAAGGATGATTAGATGCAAATGGGATTTACACAATCTCGATTAAACCTTTCATTAAGAAAACATCAATTTGAATAAATAACGTAAAATGATCAAAGAAGTGAAAAATTCCCATTTCTGAAATTCTAACACATTCAACTTCCAATTTAAGTCTAATTTCATGAAATTAAATGTATAGATAGTTTAAAAACTGTAAATGGTGAATATTAATCAAGAAAAATCATGACTTCGAAAATTTTCCAAATGAGAGATGTTAGGATTTCACCAAAAAAGAACGAATTGAATTGATCTTTGGTGTTGATCAAATCTAGTCTTGAAGGTGTAGATGAATCCATTTAAGCTAAAAGTGTCGCTTGAGATTCATTCGAGAGAGAAGGAGAGGCGTTAAAGAAGAGAGGGAGAAGTGTGACGCTCCCAAAAATTTATAAACCATAATTAACCAAATATTTCGTAAAGCATATCATTAAAATCAAATTCCTCAACAATTCCAAAAGAGAGGATTGTTTGCCAGATACCAAAATATTCTACATAATACAACTATCAGAGTTATCACATTAAAAAAAAAACAATCTAAAAGCTTTACATAGGCAATCTGCTGGCCCCACCTAAACTCCATTCAGTCTGTCATATACTCTGGGGTTATCGGTAATCACTCGACTCTTAAAAAATAATGGCAAGGGGTGAGTTGCCTACTTAGTAAGGATAACTGACCTTACCCTCAAAACCAAGTAACTTAATAATTAATTGAAACACTTAATCAACCGATTAAATCATATATATAATACGTCTATACATAACAATACTCAGTCTAATCCAAACAGTTAACAACCATCTCAAAAAAAAGTTTCACCAAATTATGATTAACACAAATGTTAATTATAACTATCATTTATGCTTTATCTGATAATTAATTGAACCGGTAGGCCCAACTTAACCTAGTAGGCATACATCCAATGGTCTGCTGGCATATCTCGTCATAATCTCTCATAGGTGAAAAAGTAATTAAATGAATAATTATTGGAACAGGGTACCTCGATTTCTCAATCTTCACTTCGATACCACTCCAATACCTAGCCATCGACACAAGATATTCCCGAGACTCAGGATATCCCGGTACCACTTTGATACTTAAACATCGACATAGGACATCCCCGAGACTCAGGATGCCCTGGTACCTACTCTACGGATAGATATCTAGCCACCCCTCACTCATATCAACTCATCATATCCATCTAAGACCGTCGAATGTAGCCTATCCTAGGCAAGCTACTGACTCTCGATTTTCACCAATTATTCACAATTTATTATCCACCAATTTCTATTTAATTAACACATTTCTCGTCAATTTAACAAGTAATACACCTAAGAAAACGTAACAAAATATAACAATGAAACATCTTATACTACGTTAATTATTTGATAATTAAAGTAAATATAATTCATGTATGTAAGTATTGATCATTAATTAAATTAATGACTAATTCAAAATAAAATTATTAATAACAAAACGATACTTAATTTTGAAAGTAAAGTCTAAGGTCATCCTTACCTTGTTTTTAGGTTCAACTAATTGATAATCTCAATTTCTCCTTAATTAAACTTTCGGACCTAGAATTTACAAAATTTTATTAGACTAATTTACCAAAAATTCCTTACCCAATTATACTAATAATCTAACATTATTCTCTCTTTCAATTTATTCTTAATAAAAAATAATATCCTTTTTACCCTAACCCTTATAATTACTAAATACCCTTAACTAATTAAACGTTCATTTTACCCTCCTCCATTTCAATTAATACAAAAAATGCCCTTCTTACAACAAAATTCTAGATTTACCCTTAAATTTTCTCTACTTCTCATTCTGCCCTTATATGCAACTTAAATTTCAGATTCACCCTTAACTTTTTTGCATTTCCCATTCTGCCCCTACATGCAATTTAAATTTTCAAAACAATGCCATTATCTTCTCCCTCCCCTCTTCTTCTCTCTTTTCTTCTTTCATTATTCTCCAGCCACATTTTCTCCCTTTTTATCCCTTCATGCAACTTTAATTATTGTCCCAATCAACCACAACATGCAAACCAACTACAATCTAGTGTAGAATGATCAAAATCACATAAAAAGACATAAAAATGGATGCTGGAATTTTTCCTAAATGTGAGGACTTTTGATGTTGTTAACCACCATAACTCTCTCTAATTTTTCTGCAGAACAAACACGTTGAGGGAAACTTATGAAGAAAGTGTTACATGTAAGAGAAAGAGTAGTGATCTAGGCACTTACCATACGAAAAATTTGAGAAAAAGATGAAGAAAAAAATCTGATTTTAGTATGTTATCAACTATTTTCTAGACTATGGTTCTTTTATACATGTTTAAAGGTTGTGGGTTGGGCTAGGCTGTGGGTAAGTTATATTAATGATTGGGCTTTACAAATCTCCCCCTCTTAAAAGAATTTTGTTCTTGAAGTTTAATTACGTACCTGAGGATCTAACCAAATGAGGATATTGATGTCAAACTTCATCCTTTACCTCCCAAATTGCCTTTCTAGGAGAATGATGATGGTTCCACAAACTCACACCATCGAAATCTCCCTCCTCCTTAATGTTCTAATTTGTCTATCCAATATCTCCATGAACTCCTCCTTATAAGTTAAGTCATTTGGAATTTCAATTTCAGGCCACGATATAACATGAATAGGATCTAATCGGTACCGTCTCAACATTAACATATGGAACACATCATGAATCTGTGATAACTCTAGTGGAAATGCTAATCTGTAAGGTAACGGTCCCACATGCTGTACAATTTCATATGGCCCAGTATATCTCGAGCTCAACTTCCCTCTCTTACCAAACCTTAGAATTCCCCTTAAAACGCTATAGTTTTAAAAAAAATGGTGAGCTGGCTATAGTCACACATGCAGGTCATGAGTCATTCTTTCCAACCCTCCCACACGTGTAACTGTCCAACTTTTTTTTTTTATTATCTAAGCTTTGTCATGTTGCAACCGACACCTTTGCTTTATACCTTAAATACTAGTGGAATGGTAGCTGGTATGTGTCACAATGTAGTCCTATGTATAGCTTTCCACCATCCATCATCTAGCCATCACTCTCCATACTTCTCTTATAATAAAATACTAGGTTATTGTTAAATGGACAAGTGGTGGCCTCACTCACAGCTGTGCTTTTTTTCCAGCTTTGTCCTTGAGAAATATAGCTTGGTTCTTCTTCTTTGTGTTTTCATTTTCTTGTCTTTATTTGCTCTAATCTTCCTCATTCTTGTCACATGAAGACAAGTGGAAATGAATCTTTGAAAAGAAACACAAATATAGTGCTTTCAACTCACTTTAACTTCTTTGCTTCCGAATTGTGCCTAAAACTATATGAGTCAAAGTGAGTATTTTATGCAATTTCATATCATTAATCGCTAAGTATTATGGAATAATTATACAATCAATTAAACACCTATCAAGTTTTCCAACATTTAGCTTTTGGTCATCCTCAGACAAAATAACAAATTTAAGATCACAGACTCAAAACATTTACTCATTTTTGTATTTCCCAAGAATACATAATCATAAACAGAGATAAATGACTTTCAAAAACCATAGCAAGAATTTAACATTCAACGCTTCTACTTATGACCAATCAACATTTAATAGCTTTAAAAACTGAGCAATGTTTAACTAAAATATATCCATAGGCACACTCAACACCATTCATGATCATCCCATTCCACAATTTTAAAAATCATTTCATTTCTTCACCACTAAGCTTCACATGCATAATCATGAATCAAAGGACTTTTTAAGGTTGCAATGTGGGTAAGAGTAAGGTGAGACATATTTAGGTCAAGAAGCATGAAAGTCATCAAAGCTAGTGAAACAAAGGCAACACTTAATGTAACATCAAGTGAAAAAACCAACATCCACTCACAATTGTGTACATCAACTATGATGAATGCAAAAACAAGTTTCACAGCTCAAACTCAGGCTCTCATACACAAACAACATGAATCATAAATCACTCACAAAAATTGATCATAAACAAGATATTGTAACCATAGGGAGTGACCCTTGAAAGTAACATCTACCTCATATCCAATATACTAAAACACACTCATTACAATTTTAGGAGGAAAGACTAATCATAAATAACATTTCAACATATATGCACTTCCTCCTTGATAATTTTATTTAAATATTCTTCTTTTTTCTTTTTCTTTTCTTTCCTCTTTTTCTTTTCTTTTCTTTTCTTTCTTTTGTTCTCTCTTTTTTTTTCATATATTGAAAGAAACTAAAATCAACATGGGAATTTCAATGATAAGACATAAGATAACATCTCAATCATTATAAGCAACCCACACATATGCATACCCCCACACTTAGAATTTTTGTACTTCCACAAACTAAACAATCACAAGTTCTCCACTTGTTTTATGACTTAGATAGGACGTTTGGTTAAGTTTAAGAGCATGTAATGTGGTTAGTATACAAATAATAGGTAAATAAAGCTCAAAGGGGCTTAATAAGGGAAAAATCATGTCAATAGGGTAGGCTACTTAGCTTATGAAACAAAGAATGCCTAATCACCTTCATGTTAATGCATGCGATAAAAATGTGGTCTTGAATAAAAAAATCAAAGCAAAATCAGGATGTACATACCATGAAGGTCATACATAAACAAAAGATGATGAGACTGATATAGATGTGTAAGTTTAGTAAGGCTCAAAATCTCACTGACTTTGTTTAACACTAGTCACTACTCTTCTAAAGATAATGCACATTGACCAATCACAAAAGCAAAAGTACATGCTGAAGTTACCATGAAATTCTCCAGTCAACTCATTCTCTAATCATGACTATATAGTCCTAGAAGCAATAGAAAATGAGAAAATGTTTATCTGTTTGTTTTATTCACTCTCTCATCTTAATTGAAAACTTAAAACAAGCTAGCAAGAAACAAATCAGCAATAGAAACACATATGCATATCTAACTAGCGTGAAAAAGTAAAGGAAAGAAATTTACTTCCCTTGGTTACCTCCCAAAAAGCGCCTTTGTTTAGTGTCTCTGGCTCGACTCCATGTTTCCTCCTTATGTGATAAAATTATGATCCTCAGGTGTCATAGTTTGAGCCACTTCTATGTGAGGTTGTTCAGGATAGGGTCTTGGTTAATAATCCATCATATTTAGCATATGACCTATCTTGAGATTCTCAATAACTACTAAGTCCATACTCTCGGGAAATATTTCTAATGACTCTTCACCTTGTTCATTCTCGTTTAATTTCTCTAATTTACTAGGTAAAGGTAAAAGTCAGTCTTAACAACAAATTGGAACTCAGTATTTACCTCCAAGCTAAAAGATATATCATTTTTTTGTTGGACCTCTTCCTCCACTTCTTCCACACAAGCAATTTCTTGAGTATTACATTTAAGATTCTCAAACTCCTCATCACTTTGTATGGCCTCTGTGTTAATGTCCATAGGGTATACCTCAGATTGAAATGGTTGCTCCTAATCACTTTGTGATTCTAGGCAATCAATTCTCTCTGCCATCTCAGCCATTTGACATTCCAAGTTCTGTACGCTCGATTTTATCTCAAGCTGGAATTATTGTATACCCTCTTGAAGTTGCTACTGTATCCTCTATTGAAATTGAAGATTATAAGCAGTAAAAGTCTCGATAATTTCATTCAAAGATATACTTGAGTTTTCCTGGCTCTCCAGATCTTGGGCACTAAACCATGTATCTTGCCAAAACCACCTTTCATCTTGCTGAAATTGTTGTACATTCTGCTGAAACTATTGTATAGCCTGTTGAAACTGCTGTACATCCTGCTGAAATTAAAGATTGTTAGTAGTCATAACATTAAGCATATCTTCTAGAGATGTACCTAAATCGTGATAATAAACTTCTTATCCATACGTGAATTGTTGTGTCTCCTACATGCTATCAAGGAAGTTATTCTGTTGAGTATCCCATCTATAATTAAAATTTGTATGATCGCACCAAACATAATTATAAGGATGGGAACATGAGTTATGAAAGAAATTACTTCCTTCCATGAATATTTATTTTTTTATCACAACAAACACTAAACAAAACTTGAAAAGATCATAAAACAATTAAAAAGAAATAAATTGCAAACAAATATATACAAAACACAAATTTAAATCAAGAAAAAAACTAAAACATCGTACTCCCCAATAATGATGCCAAATTTGGTAGTGTGTCGTAGCACTACACAAAATAAACTAGACTACTACTATAGTAGTGGTGAGTCTAGGTTGATCCAACAGAGTGTGTTCAGTTGGCTTTTAAAATAAAATTAATTAGTGTTTAGGTTTTAGGGGGTATGGTTTGGTTTAAAAATAAGAAAAATAAAATGAAACTAAACTAATAAAAGCAAATTGAAGAAAACATGTAAAGAATGATGAAAGTGGTGAATTGGTTAGGGACCCAGTTCTTTGGTTCAATTTTGATCCATACCCTAATTAAACATATTTCAATGATTTTTTGCTTTCAAACCTCTCATAACAACTATTAATCGTAAGTTAATCTATTAACCCGAGTTTTCTCTTAGGTATTGTTTAATTAAGATACGATCATTAATTAAACCTAACTACCAAATAACCTAAGATACGATCTCTAGATTCAATTGGGTATAAGCATTGCAAATTAGGAAAAATGATCAATCAAGGCAATAACCACTTACAATGCATCATTTAACCTAGGTTATGTTATCCCTAATGATTACGAGCCATTAGTCGCTACAAATGAATTTCAACATAACAATTACAGATTACATTAAATATTTTAGCAATGGGTTTGTAATAACACGATCCAATAAACACATTAAGTTCATCTTTTCACAATACCTAAATCCTTACACATTTTATAACATAATCAATTTCTAAAAAGAGAAAAAAAACAACAAATAAAAGGAGAAATACACTTCACTGGGTTGTCAATGTCGATGTCACCTCTAAACTAGGGTCGGGATGTCTACCTCTCCATGGGTCTCTCACGGTTGAGAGCTTCCATGGTCCTCTTCATGGTTTCCCCGAAGCTTCCTTCTTTTTCCTAGTCGAAAACCCCTAGACTATTCTTTAGTCTCTGTCGTCACACACTTTTTCTTATATTTGAAAGCTAGGTTTAAAGTTTGGTGAGGTGTCCATCTCACGCTCTCGGTTTTACTCCAATTGAAACACACCAAAACTTTTTTATGTTTTAAAATGCTATAGTTTTAAAAAATGGTGAGCTGGCTATAGTCACATATGCATGCTGTAAGTCATTCTTTCTAGCCCTCCCACATATGTAGTTGTCCAACTTTGTTTTATTATCTAAGCTTTATCTTGTTGCAGCTGACACCTTTGATTTATACCTTAAATACTAGTGGAATGGTAGCTGGTACGTGTCACCATGCAGTCTCATGTACAATCATCCACCATCCATCATCCCATCACTCTCCACACTTCTCTTATAATAAAATACCAGGTTATTATTAAATGGACAGGTGGTGGCCGTGCAAATCCATGCACAATCATAAGTGATTGCTCACGGTTATGCATTTTTTCCAGCTTTGACCGTGAGCAACATAGCTTGGTTCTTCTTCTTTGTGTTTTCATTTTCTTGTCTTCTTCTTGTCTTTATTTGCTTTAATCTTCCTCATTCTTGCTACATGAAGACAAGTGGATATGAATCTTTGGAAAATGGCCCAAATATAGTGCTTTCAACTCACTTTTACTCTTTTGCTTCTGAATTGTGCTTAAAACCACATATGAGTCAAAATGAGTATCTTAAGCAATTTCATATCATTAATCACTAAGTATTATGGAATAATTATACAACCAATTAAGCATCTATCAACATCCAATAGCCTTCTTTCCTATAGATAAGTTCACTAAATCCTACATACCATTAGCATTTAAGGCATTCATAGCATCATACTAGCTAGGATGAGATAAGGCTTCACGGGCAGTTTTTAAAAGAGTCTCAACATCAAGTGATGCAATCAAAGAATAAAAAGAGGAAGAAAAATGATCATAAGAAACAAAAGATGAAATAGGATAAGTATACTAACATTTAACTTTGTGAAGAGAAATTAGGAGAAAAAAGAGATATATATCAAAATTATATTAGGATTGTCTCGTCCTTTAGAATAGACCAGGCAAATAGGGAGTGGTTACCATTGTATATGAGTATTAAGTGTAGAAGTAATATTAATGGTCTAATAGGTGATCTTATAAACCAAAAAATTAGTTTTATCTTTCTTAGAAATTGAAGAATTAGGAAAGAAAGGAGGGTTTTCTAAAAAGATAGTATTAACTGACACAAGATACTCGATAAGGTTAGGACAGTCACATTGATACTCCTTTTGCTAATAAGAGAAGCCCAAGAAAACACATTCCAAAGATTTGGCAACTAACTTAATGACCTTACGACAAACATCGTGAACTAAATAAGTACTACCAAACATTAGGTTATAATAGAGAAAAAGGATTAAGTAGGAAAAAGAACATTATAAAAAATGTCATTGTGAAGGATAGATGAAGGTATGTGATTGATTAAAAGAACTAGGTTATAGAGACCATATTGGCCGAAAATTATTTAGGAACATGCATTTGGAATACGAGTGCTCTAAAGATTTCAAGAAGATGTCAATTTTTTCTTTTAGCTACACCAATTTTTTCTTTTAGCCACATCGTTTTAGTATAGTGTGTTAATATATGAGGATTGATGAACAATGCCATTTTGAATCATGCAGGTTTGAAACAACATGAAAAATATTGATTTGCAACAACTGTTAGATGAATTTAAAGATGTGTTTAAAGAGCCTATAGGGTTGTTGAAGGAGGGAGTTAAAATAGTGAATTTGAGGATTTGCAGATATGTAGGAGCACAAAAAGAGGTGTTCATATAAAAAAGGGTAAGCTCATTTACCTCTTTAGTGATTTTAAAAAAGAATATGGTTCATAGTGATTTTGTGTGGACCCGTAAGGCCTTTAATAGAAATATTGAATTGCATGGAATTGAATATGTTACCAAATTGAATTGAGAGTTAATTACCTTACATTTAGGACAATGAAAGTTACTATAAGTTTTTGTTTATACCATTTGGCCTAACTAATGCTTCTTCAATATTCAAGTGCCTATTTCAAAACTTTTTTTTGAATTTGAATTTTTATTACTAATAGACAAAGCTATATGTCTACATTACAATGAGTTCAAGACTTATAGCCTTAAATGAAGCTACAAAAGATCCAAAAAACCAAAAACATGGAAGGTTGAAAATGTCACATACAAATAAACATAATGTACAATGCAACTAATCAATAGTACCCATCTCCTCTTCATAACAGTTAAAAGAATATGTTGAATGTTTTTAGCATATATCGCTATAAGAAAAATGTCGTTTAGCGATGGACATTACTGACAAAAAACCTAAACATTCTGTCGGTAAGTTAGGTTAGCGACGAAATTTATCGACGAATAAACGCGTCATAGAAACGACCGTAGGTAATAATTTCTAACGAATAATAAAATGTTCGTCAGTAAATTTAACAACGGACAATTACTGTGGCGTTGGTAAATATACTGACGGTTGTTTGTACAGTTGACTGTCGATAAATTGTCGATTGTCAGTATTTTTCTGTTGGCAGATTTATAGATTTTATTATTTATTCCGTCGGTAAGTTTATTACAACATTATCGATGGTTATTTTGTGGAAAATTCTGTCGGTAAATTTGGCAATAGAATTAGTTATTCCGTCTGTGATTATTGACTGTTTATTATTTTTTGTTGGTAAATAGAACTGATTTTACCAACGGACATTTGTTGTTCTGCCAGTAAATTAACCAGATTTTTTTTAAAAAATATTGTAAATAAATTTTATTTGATGATCTTATGATTGATGCATAATTTAAACAGTTATTAATTATATGTGCATAATAATTTGATTTGTTTATACATTTAATTTGTTTAAACAGAAAGTTGATTTAGATATAACGTTAAAATTATCTTAATTGATAATAAAAACATTAAATTGTATATAATAGGTATTTGTAATTCAAATGAAATGACTACAAGTACATATTGATTTGCTGACTGCGGATGCTCTGATTGGTGTGATAAGGTGTTACCCCTCCCCTTCAACTCATCCATCTCATTACGGAGTTGAGCTATGTACTCCATCGACTATTGCAACTGAGTTGCCAATGTTTGTACTATGCTCCGAAGCTCTTGTACTTTATTGGTTGTTGACCGCCTACTAGATGTTGCTGTACTGGACGTGGAGAATTGCGAATAACATATGTTTGCAAATGAACCTAAGCCGAATATCCTTCCACAATAGTCCCTACCACCCACTGTATGAAGATAGGTTTGAGTCTCATGAACATCTTCAGACTGCTGGGACTGTCGTTGAATGCTTTCTTATATTTGGTCTTAATAGAAGACAATGTTTGTATTAGTAAGTGATCATTATTAAACATTAATATTAAACCATAAATTTCATATACATTTAGTTCTCTACATCAGGTATTGACGAATGTCACACCATCATGCTTCTTAGTGTGAGTGTGCAAAAAGAGCTGAAGAGGTGTAGCCTCATGTCCATAGACTTTTCCTGCATAAGAATAAAATGTTATAAGTGAACTAGAATTTATAAAAATTTCGGTAGAGTTTTCTCTATTTTTATGATATTTATAACATTATCATTCTCCATAATACACATATTTTCATTCTCCATAATACACATATTTTCGGCACCAAACATTTATAACATTATCATTCTTCATAATACACATATTTTCATTCCAAAATTCACACATCAAATTCAATTGAAATACAGCAAAGTAAATAAATCATAATATAAATGTAAAGTGTAGATACTTACAAGTCTCTTTACATGCTTGTGGTAGGTAATAGATCCTCTCGTACGTACGGGAAGACTCTCTCTCCCTGGTCCTCCACATCTGTTAGTATAATTACGCTCTGAAACGAACATTGCCTCAGGTGATGTCTAATATTGCTGCCAACGAATCTATATTTGTTCAGAAATATAAGGTAGTCGCGCACCGACCTTGTGTATTGCACCAACAAAGTCCCGATAACGTTTACGTGCTCATCTCTCCTATACTTTATAAATGACCGCATCAAATTCAGAATCCCAAAAAAATTCTTTCTGAAATAAAAGGAAAAACATTCTATAAATACTTAAAATGTAATAATATTTATCTAATTAATGTATAAAAATTAATTAAAAAAGAAAATAATAATTTTTTTACCTCAAACTTCTGATACTAAAATTCCTTTATGGCCTAAGAGATATTCTTCCATACATAACTCTCAAGATCAATCTTCTCCTTGAATTTAGATGTCATGTTTTCTTGAGCATGGTCCAGACCGAATCAACCTAATATAAAAACAAATCATTTTATACCATTTTTAAAATTTAAACCTATAACTTAATTATAAACATATGATATTTTATGTATTTTCACTTACAGATTATTGACAATTGTGATGTAAGTGCTTCCATCAGGTCCCTCAACCCCAGGCTAGTGGCCGCCTCCTTCATCCACATTGTTTACCCTTGATATCTCTGTCGGTATAGGGGTAGTGGATGATGTAGGGGTGGTGGATGGTGTAGCAGTAGGTACGGAAGATGATGCCTCATCTACAAGTGTAGTAGTTGGAGGGAGAGGAGGTGATTCAATTCCAACTGCTATACCATAAGATGCTTCGCCTATACAGTAAGTAGCTTCGAATCGTAGTCTGAACCTTGGTCGCATTATGTCCTGTTTTCTCTTTGGTGGCATATTTCAACCTGAAATTAATATTTGATTGAATTTTCTAGAAATATAACAATTTGAATTCAATATTTTATAAAATATATTGAAAAGTAAATAATTGATTTGTTGAATATAATATTCAATTACAAGCACAAATTAATCGCTATCATCACTTAATTGTAAATCAAAATTTTCTTCTTTTTCTGAAGAATTAGAATTAAACTCTGACTCTTCTTCAGATCTCTAGCCCTCCTCATCTTCTCCAGATAAAATTTCAACATATTCATTACATTGATTGTTTAAAGGTTCATTATCCTCATAAATGATAGATGCATTTATTTCATAAACATCTTCCTGAAACGCTTCACTTTCAATTTTCTGTTCTCCTTTTCTATGTGATTTAAAAACACCTCTAGGTTTAACTTTTCAAACGACCAACCACTCTGACTTATCTTATTGTAAGCTGGGAAAAGGGACATAATACACTTGAATAGCTTGCATTGCCAACACAAAAGGTTCAAATTATCTAAATCTTCTTCGCTTGTTGATTTCAACTAGATTGTATCAGCTATGCACTTTTATACCAACATTTGGAGTTGGATCAAACCAGTCACACTTAAATATCACTCTTCGCTTTATGGGCAATGCAGGATACTCAATTTCAAGTATTTCAATAATTTTACCATACTAATCCATCAATTCTCCCTGTATGCAAACTCTACTATTTATTATTGTCATACTATGACCATGATATTCTGTATGATATTTGTATCCATTAATAAAATACACCAAATATTATTTAACAGTTCGCAAAGGTCCCTTAACAAGATCACATATGAACTTGTTCTCTATTGGATTTTCTAAGGCCTACATAAAAGAAATTATCATATTAAACAGTATAATGTCATTTGAACACTTAAATCTTATAATTCAATCATTTCAATATTTGTAAGTGAAAACTTACATATTTCTGGAACCATCGAGGAAAGTGTCTTCCAACTTTTTTATTGATATCATCTTGTGTTTTATCAGGCATGAGCTCACGTAACAATTCATCGTATAATCTAAAAACATTATTATGTATTTCAGTTATGAATAACACTAAATTTTAAAACCCAAATAATCAATTTCAACTTATTGCTCGAAAGGTTGAACCTCTTGAGAGTTCAATAAAATGTAACCATGGGTAGCCTCAGTTTCTTCCTCTGTTAACATTCTTCTTATTGAATGTCCATATGTTCATCCAGGATATATGAAAATGGATATGTTACCACTAACATCACAAGTTCCTCCCCCATCGTCATTACGAGGAACCTTTCTTTCTCTTGTGTGAATATGCGGCTCAAAATAATGTGAACAAAATATACTAGCTTCCTCTACTAAATAAGTATTACATATAAAACCTTCAGCTCTAGCCTTGTTTTTGACATTTTTCTCCAAGTTATGCAAATTCCTATATTAGCTAATAGGGTTATACCAATTTAATTATTAAAACATGTTATTACTTCAATTACGATCATTTGTATTGAATTACCTCTCAAATGGATACATCCATCAATATTGAATTGGACCGGCTAGTTTAGCCTCATATGCTAAGTGTACAAGTAGATACTCTATATAGTCAAAGAAGCTCGAAGGAAATACCCCTTCCAACTTGCACAAAATTAGTGGAATTTCCCTTTCTAGTTTTTTCATTTCACCCAACTTGATTTCAGATGATGTTAAGCTTTTGAAAAACAAACATAATCCTATTATTACTTCCCAAACCTTATTTGGTATCAACTCTCGAAATGCAATTAGAATTAACCTTTGCATAAACAAATGACAATAATGACTTTTCATCCCAAATAATTTGTACTTCCTTATGTCCACACCTTGTCAAGTTTGAAACATAACCATCGGGAAACTTTGGACTTCTCAACCATTCACAAAATATTTTCTTTTTTTTGTCCAAAGTGTAACATGCTTTCGGATATTTTCTAGTGCGAAGATCTTTATGTAACTCATTCCTTCTATAAAAAATTTTCAAATTAGCTTGTCATTTTGCACTGTCTTTTGCCCTCCCTTCAATGTTCATTATGGTAATGAACAAATTGTCAAAAATATTTTTTCAATATGCATCACATCTAGGTTATGACGTATCAAATTAGTTTTCCAATATGGCAAATTCTAAAAGATGCTTCGTTTTCTCCAACCAAAGTTTTTATTAATGCTTGTATTAACTTCATCAACTTTAAACTCTGTAACTTTTAACAAGCTTTATTCCTTAATCTCCTGCAATAACTCTTCACCAGCTTTGTGAGGGGGAGGAGGTGTTTTTACCATCCTATTCTTAATGAACTTTTGTTTATTGCAACTAAATGGATGATCTGTAGGAAGAAATTTTCTGTGGATGTTAAACCAACGTATTTTTCCCCCGTTTGGAAAATAAAACGCATCAGAATCATTGCCACATCAATTTTCCTACTGTGCTCCATCTAGACAATATGGTATATTTTAAAAAATCACTAATGGTCTACATCAAAGCTCTCTCAACCCAAAATTTTATTTCAGAGACACATCATATGTCTCATCACCATATTCTTAAAGATATTGCAATTTAGATATCAATAGTTGTAAGAATACATCAATTTTATACTTTGGATTTGTAGTCCCTGGCACAATCACTATCAAGAACATATATGCCTCATTTATACACATCCATGGAGGCAAATTATTAGGAGTAAATATGATTGGACATGATGAATATTACTGGTCGGATTGACCAAAAGGTGGGAATCCATCCGTCGACAATCCTAACCTAACATTTTGACTTTTAGTTGCAAACTCATAATGGGTGTCATTGAAATGTTTCCATGCCATTGTATCTGATGGAAGACTCATTATTCCATCTTCCTACTAGTGTTCATTATGTCATCTTATGTGAGATGCAGTAACATTAGAAGCATATAATCTTTAAAGTCTCGAAGTTAGCAAAAAATAATACATCCACTTACAGGGTACTAATTTGTGTTTAATAGAACACTTTCTAGGCTTGAACCTAAATTGACTATAAAATGTGCACTCTTGTAATTCCACATCATCTCCCCAATACAACATACATCCCAATTTGCAATTATCAATCTTTTCAATAGGCAAACCAAGACCCCTAATAAGTTTCTGCATATTGTAAAAACTATTAACCATTGTATGATCAGGAGGCAATGATTCATTATACTAGTCTAGAATTTTATCAAAACTACGATCAGAAATATGCCTTTCAGACTTTATGTTCAATATTCGTGCAATTGAAGACAAGTGAGTTATTGTCTCACAATGTGGCCATAGTTCTTGGTCAGTTGAGTTTAGTAAGTCAAAAACTTGTTTTGTATGTGGGTTTGGCTCGTCTTCAAGATTTTCCATATTTTCCTGAAACGTATAACCGATTGCATCATAAACCATTTGCATGTAATGATTTTCATTTGCATCCATATTATTTGTTCTATATCCAGTCCCCCCTCAACTCATTTAAGTTCACTGATGATTGTACTTTATTACCCCTTGAGGTACTATAAATCAATGGTTCTGCATGTTATGTCCACTTAAAATAATTTGGGACAAACTCTTTTCTCAACAAATGCTCATTCACTTCATCAATAGGAAGGAAAAGAATATGTTTGCACTTTTTACATGGACATCTGATATATGTTTGCACTTTTTACATGGACATCTGATCTTTGGGCCATCTATATATGCAGGTTGAGAATATGGATAATGAATACAAGCGTCAAGTCCTTCAACAAACTTAGGATTAATGAAACCATCAGGTGCTAATTGTCTATACATCTAAGATCAATCAATATTATTCATTTCTACAAAACTGTTAATTTCAAATAGTGATTTCATATTTAGTATCCTTCATGTTCCCTAAAGTTTACAGAATATCTAAACTTTACTCAACATCCCCTAAGTATTAACCAATTAAATTAATTATCTACAATTGATTTCAAAACTATGGTACGTGGCATTGTTTACGCCTGTGAATCAAGAAAGCAAGTTCTCGTTGTGATTCCTAGGCTTGTGGAATTTTTCATCACGAAGCTGCACCATGAGTTTCCAGCCTATATGCCGTCCTAGGGGTTTATTATGAAAAGAAGTTTTCTTGTCTATAAAACATATTAATTCCTTGTGTTAATACTAATTTTGCATTAATCATATCAAAGTTGAAGTATTAATCGATCAAATTAATGACCTACAATTGATTTCAAAACAATGGTACGTGTCATTGTTTACACATCTAAATCAAGAAAACAAGTTCTCATTGTGACTTCTAGGCTCGTGGAAATTTTCACCGATAAGCCTCACAGGAGCTGTATCATGAATTTTCAATCTATATACCGTCATAGGTGGTTATTATGTAAAGAATTTGTCTTTTCTATAAAACGTATTAACTTATTATGTTAATACTAAGTTTGCATTAATCACATCAAAGTTGAAGTATTAATCAATCGAATTAATGACCTACAATTGATTTCAAACTATGGTACATGGCATTGTTTACACCTGTGAATCAAGAAAACAAGTTCTCGCTGTGACTCGGAGACTCGTAAAATTTTTCACCGATAAGTCTCATGGGAACTGCATCATGGGTTCCAGCCTATATACCATCTTAGGGGTTTTTTATGCCTCAAATCATCCATAAGATCTCAAACTCATTCCATAGACAATAAATTCTTCTGTAATCATACATCTACTCATTTGTGATTCAAACATAACCTGAATACAAATAGTTAGACTATTAAAGAAAAACATAAAAACTCATCAATGACTATGCCATTAGACCTAACACACATATATCCCTGGACATATTAGATGAAACTAATACAAAATTAAAGAAATAATAATTACCAATGCAACGGGAGGCTCAAATATAAATCCTTGGTTTTCCTAATGGAATAAGCTTTACTCCAATTACCAATGCAACGGGAGGCTCAAATATAAATCCCTGAGCTTCTATTCCTAAAAAAAGAATTTAAATCATATAATATGAAATGAACTAACATCTTGAAGTTGAATTAATGAGCATATCTGTGACCCAGATCATATGAAAAAATTCTTACAGCAAAGCACTAAACAGAAGTTCATAATCACCAAATCCCATAAACAAACAACTACAGATTTATCCACAGAGAAAAAGTTGCAATTAAAAACCAATACTATCTGATCACTTACATTTTAAAACATATTTGACATCCAAAAGAAGCATTATCTATTCATATTTAAAAATTACATGGTGAATAATGTAGGTTTTGAGGAAGCTATCACCAAAGGAGTAAGAAGTAACTTGCAAGCCACTAAACAATACTCTTGCATAAGGAAATTGCAAATAATAAAATTTGAGCTAACAAAACTCAATAGAAAGGAGGCTATAGACACACAAATGGAGGTAAAGGAAATAAAAAAAGTTAGGACTAATTCAAATAATTCTCTACGAGATTTAAGATTTTAAGAGTAAGGGAAGCTAGCAATTTCAGATACAGTCAAGCAGTTAAGTTTCATCACTCTCTTACCAATTAAAGATCAAGGAACCAATAAATGTAAAGAAGAGACAAGAATACAACTTTCAACTAAAATACTATGACATCTAGGAAAAACATTAAGAGAATTCTTTCACCTCAAGACTAGCATGGCTCTTGGGTATTTATAAGAAGATATTAAATGAGATATTATCATATTCTTCACCAACACTCTAGAGACAATTGCTAGTGCACACTGTTCTATTAAATTAAGGAGAAACACCATTGTTAATCCAATCACTAAACATGATACACCCTCTTAGTTGATGTATTTATTCTTTTAGTGCACAAATCATATTTCACCTTATAGTTCTCATACAATATTTAAGATTGAATCTATAATGGTTAATTTTAAACTCAATAGTTAAGAATAAAGAGAATACATTTAACCAAAAAATAATTTGATCATGCATTAATAATCAATAATTTATTACAAGCTATATCCCTAACCTAACTAGGATTTTTAGCCGCTAAATATAACTAAATCAAAACAAAAACAAATTAATGTTAACATAAAGGAAAAAATGAAGAAAAGAATTAGAGAAATTGTTAAGATCTCCTCTAATCTTGCTCCCAATCCTCTTTTGATGCTAAGAAAAAATAAAACCATGAAAACTCCAGTAATCTTCAAAAATTAACCTCTGATGCCTTTTACAAAGTTGTTCATCTTGTTAGCTTCTAAATGATTCCTATATCACCTCTTGATTGGACAACTATGAAAAAATTTATGCATAATTTCAAGATTTCTCCTTAAAATCATCACTTATAGGACAATAAAATACATATATGAAAATATAATATCATCTATATAAAAACATACTATAAAAGATGTCAAAATACAACCAATTTAACCCCTAATAACATGTAACATATCAACTTATCAAATTAATGCTTTTTCTTAAGCAATCAACAATAACAAACCTAGCTACTAACCTAAACTCAACTAAAACGAAAAATAATTCCATTTTTATGAGTATGCAGTGACATTTAGCCTACTCCATAAGAATTTAAACCCTTAGGTGTCTCTAGAGAAAAAATTATAGTCTTCTAAAGGTCTACTTAAATGCGACCAATAAACATCGATCAAAATTAATTATTAACTTTAAAATTAACAATAAAAGATATACAAATTTAAGTCTATTAAATTACAAAATTAAAACATATAATATTTCTTAAGTAGATCACTTTACAAACAAAACAAAGTAAACACTATTCTGCCTCCTTCATTAAGTTTAAACACTATAATTTGACATTTTCTCACATGATATGACTCATTTGTAAATATTTTCTTACATTGAATATAACATATTCCCCTTCATTTCGCTCTTTTATCCACCATTCAAGTCAACAAAAGATAAAAGAAGCAATACCCTTTAACCCTACACTTTATCTAAATAATTGAAATCATTTTTTCAAAGAACAAACATTTCAAAACACCTTACATGCATCATAAATTCATCCCATCATTATAACCAAAATCACATCTTGTCCCTTCTATCATTAACATTTATACCTTAAAATTGTTTTCCAATCACATAATACACAAATAAACGAAAGTAATGAAATACCTAAATTAACTTTCATCCAATATACGAAAAAACACATGATAATGGCTACAAAAATTGTTGGAATTATGACCATGACCAAATCGTTATGTAATAGATTGAACACTTTTTTGTGATTATTAACTTTGTTTAATAACATGGCAAACGATTATACTATCATATTATGTTTATTGCTTTTATCCTAATATTATAAGTCCTTGGTTAAATTTTTACATTTGCCATCATAATGGAGATTATGATAATGAGAGTCAAGTCTTTAGGGTTTAATCGAAAAGTGTTCTTAATCGTAGGATCATCAAATACGGACTTTAATGATCTGGTTAGATCAATATGTATGTAATAGTATCTACTAGATGGATATCAGTAGATCTCATTTACTAAGTTACACAGATAGATGATGCATATGGAGATATGATCATTGAACTGACCAAACTGAGAATTCCTAATGGTTAATAATACTTATGAACTGTCAAGTGGGATATTCTCATAAGTATTTAAATGTATATTTTTCCTTTTACCTGAGATCATCATAGTAATCAATAGGTCACTTATTATTTTTTGATGTGAGACACCTAGTATGTAAACATGCTAGTTGAATGGTCATTGGATATAATTAAGTACCTATTTGATTAGTGGTGAGTCAAAATAGGATCCGTCGACTCTAGGTAATGAGTTTGAGCTCTATGTTGTTATTGATCTTAATGGTTGTTTCAAGACCTTGGCTAGGGCGATTGAATGAGTGAGGAAAGGAGTTTCTTAAGTCATTCACCAATCATTAATGATCGACATGTAACATAGTTAGTTATCTAATATGGTTTGATAGTCAAACCATACCTTAGGATAATCCGGAGTTATAATGATGGAAGGTAATAATACATTATCCTTAGCTAGTTTTCATCTTTGAAAGGTTGTTACTTCACACTATTCGGTTATTGAGGAGTGTTATTAAACGCCAACCTTGATTATTAATTAATTAGATTAATTACTACCGCTTAGTGATGAACCAATGTAGTTACACACTTTCAAGTGTAATATTTCCTGTTTATGATTATGTAATTTATTATGAGATAATTTATTAAATAATCTCTATGGTGTATTATATATTTTTTGCTAGCACAGAAAATACAATTAATATTGGAAACTCTCATGTGAGAAATAAATAAATAAACTGAAATAGTTTTATTTTATTTTATTTCATTTACTTTATAAATAATAATAAGAATTAAAATAGAAAAAGGAAGAAAAAAATTAAACCAAAATGAAAAGAGGTGATGTAGTTGCCTTTTCAAGTTTTTTTTTGAAACGTTAAAAACACTTACGAAAAGAGGTTTGTTTATATACAAACTCTTTCACATTCTTTTTGGTAACTTTTCAAGAAAAACAAAGAGAAGAAAGGAGTTTCACTCTTTCAATTTGTTTTGGAACGTTTAACTCACAAAGAGAAGAGAGTACGTTATACTCTCTCATTTTTGTAGGTTGAAATCATAAAGAAGAAAAGAAAAGAAAATTGTTTTCTCCATTTTTGAAGAAAGGGTTCTACAAATTTAACCATATCCATATCAATTGTTGAAAGCAGGACGTATTTTTCAGTGTGGAGTACATAGAGACTTTGTATTTTCGAAGTTCATTACTAATTAATCCTCACAAATTTCAGGTATTTGTTTTTATCTATTCTTGTTATTAGTATGAATATTAAACGTAATAGATCTATACAGGATTGCAATTTTTTTGTTTCCGTTGCATATGCAATCCTTCAATTAGTATCAGAGAAAGGTTTTGCGTTTACATCATACTAAAAATCTACAATTGTCATTAGGCAAATTAAAATCATGTTTTATTTTTTATAATTGTTATCATAATATAATAATCATTAGGCAAATTAAAATCGTGTTTTATTTTTGATAATTTTTATCATAAAAATGCATGGCATTTGATATGCTTACAGTTTGAATACATGGTGTAATAGAAGTTTTTAAAAGCATTTGGTTCAAAAGGTGTTTGACAGATGTTAAATACATGGTGTAATAGAAGGTTTTAAAAGCATATGGTTAGAAAGGTGTTTAACAGAGGTTATACATACAGTGTAATACATGGTGTTAAAAGTAATTGGAAAGCATTTGGACAGATGTAATCTATCAAAGATGTACATGGAAAACTCATTAATTATCATTGTCCAGATATTTTTTCACATGGATACAAAAACAAAAAAGTTACATGTTCATGTAATATGCATGAGTTTATATGGTTTTCACGTGGATACAGAAACGGAAAAATTATATGTTACTCATTCAATATGCGTAAGTCTATATTTATAAACGGTGTTAATTGTAAATGTTATTTGGAAAGGTTATATGATCACTAGTGTTATTAAAGTTGTTTTAATAACATAAAATCTTGACCCTTTAAATTATTGAGCTTATTTTGATATAATATATGATGTTTTATCAAAAAGGATTTTCCACCTAAATAGAACATAATATTTATTTTTGTTTACAAGGTATGGCCTGATAACCAGGTGACTTGTAGTTCAGGGATAAATAATATTTTATATTGAATATGATATATGAGGAAAATTTACTTAATTTATACTTTTGGCCTAGACTATCTAGGGAGTATAATATTAATTAATTTTCCATCACTTGGATGGATAAACTCAACTATACTAATAGGAACAACCTGACAACTAGGGGACTATATGGTATTAAGCCTACTATAAATTTTATGATAAAATAGGAAATTTATCACTCTTTAATTATGCACGAGTAACGATTTGACAACTAAGGGGCTCGTTCATGTTTTAAAGATTTTATATCATTTAGATAAAAGTCCATGTCTTAATAATATATGATCGTGTTCTTATTTTGGTGTTTTCTTTTTATTAGATTTCTCAAAATGTCTACTATATCACTACGAAGCATTATTGATGCTAACATGCTAGTGGGTAACAATTTTGATGATTGGTACCGCAATCTAAGAATTGTTCTCATGCATGAGAAACTTGTCGATGTGATCGATAAACTCAAGAAAAAAGCGCCTCATGAGGGAATTGATGATGCTAATGCATTGGATGCATATTTTAAGTACAACAAACAAAGTACTAATTCCAAGTGTATTATTTCGGCATCAATGAGTTTTGAACTCTAAAGGCAGCATAAAGGTATGAATCCTCCACAGATCATTGAGCATCTTAAGAAAATGTATGGGTCACAATGTAGGACTGCTAGATACCAGTTATCTAACTCCCTATTCAAGTCTAAACTAAAGTCCAAATCCCGTATAGGACCCCGTGTTCTTAAGATGATTAATCTTATAAAATAACTTGAGAACTTAAGGTATTCACTAGGAAAAGAGTTGTCACAAGCTTTGATCTTACAGTCTCTTACTGATAATTTTTCACCATTCATTATTAAATTTAACATGAACAAGATGGACTGTGATCTTCATGAAATGCTCAATTTGTTGATCGATTTTGGAAATCAAGTAGCATCTTCTGAGAAGGCGAAAGTGTCAGGGTCTGTGAATCTAGTTAGTAACTCTTCTAAGCGCAAGTGGAAGGGCAAAAAGAAGCCCAAGGAAAATTATCTTGCACCCAAGAATGTTTGGAACAAATCCAAGGGTAAGGAGAAGAAAGTTGACCAAAAGGATGCTGGATGTTTCTTTTGTACAAAGAAGGGATACTGGAAGTGGAACTACCCATAGTATTTGGCTACTTTGAAAGGCAAGAAACAAGGTGGGACATTTATGAAAAATGTTTTCATGATTTCTTTAACTACTATTGAAAATGGGTATTAAATACTGGTAGTAGCTTTAACATCTGCAATATATTGCAGGGTTTAAGGATCAGTAAGAGATTGAAGAAGGGAGAAGTAAAGCTACAAGTTCGGAATGGAGTAAGTGTTGCTGCCCTAGCTGTAGGAACTATTTCTCTTGTTATGCCTACGGGAAAGACTTTATTGTTAAAAGATTGTTATTATATTCCTAAATTTGTTTCGAACATTATTTCCATTTCGTCATTGGACAAGCATGGATTTCATATAATCTTTAGGAATAACCAATTTAATATATTTTATGGTGATGAATTATATGTAAGTGTTATTTACAATATGGTCATTATGTCTTACCTAAAATAGTTGTTTATCCAATTATGAATATTTCTGGTCAAAAAAGGAATAGAGATAATTATACAAATGAAACTTACCTTTTACATTGTAGACTTGGTCATATTAGTAAGAAAAGAGTAAACAAGTTGCACAAGGAAGGATGCTTTGGTCAATATGATTATGAATCATATGAAACTTGTGAATCTTGTCTCAAAGGTAAAATGACCAAATCTCCTTTTACT
>JANQBM010000005.1:10090278-10120696 GCA_025594535.1 Erythroxylum domingense
TTAGTGTTATTTTAAAATTAGGTTAAATTAGGGATATTTAAGTTTATTGATGTTTATTTAAGGTTACTGTAGAATTAGAATTAACTGTGATTAATCAATGTTAATTAAGAGTAATATAAAATTATGATTAAGTGGATTATTTATAATTTAGGTTTAATTTAAAGGAGTAGAACCCTTATTGTCACATGGATTACATATAGCAGTCTTATATAAATAACAATTAAAAAAAGGAAATGTTATGTTTTAGCGTGACATGGTATTTAAGTGATGGAGAGTTAAATATATTAAAGTTTTGGTGAGTTTAAAGTTAAAATTAAATACTTTTGAAAAGTTAAGGTTCTTTTTTAAGTTTAATTTTGATCCAATGATTTTAAAAACTAATCCTGACAATATTTTGTTGATGTAATTAATAGAGAACGTTAATGTGGAATAAATAGCGCTTATTTATTGCTCAACATTTACACCTCTAAAAACAACCTTAATTTTTGATTTATCCTCAATTCCTTTTTCCCCCCCTCAAACACTTATACTGTCGCTATCTCTCTACAACGTTCCTTGTCCACTCTTAATTTTCTCTTTTTTTCTTCATTATACGACCTACAAAAGATATAATAGAAACAAACCTATGGATCTCAAACTTGGATCTTTTGTTTCCAATGCGCCACACTGGCAAGGTTTACTTAATAATCCAATTGGATCTTCCATGTTCCAGTGCTAAAGGAGGCTTTGAGCAAAGTTCTTGTGCCATATTACTCACTGACAGGGCGATTAGGAGAGACAAAAATGGGAGAGTTGATATCAAATGTAATGGAGAAGGTGTTCCAGCAGTTAAAGTAATTCTGTTATTATTGATATTAATGCAGACTTCACATCTAACTAAACATTTTTCAACTTATTCCAAAGCTTGAATATTATGATGATATCTCATCAAGTCTGATATTGGTGGTTCTGGTATTTAACAAATCTTTTGTTAAGATTGAGAATTCAATTCCTTTCTAAATGGTTTTTGTTCTTTGAAAGTAAATGTAGCATGGTTTAGATATGACAAAAAATGCAATAGGGTTAACATTCTTCAATGGTTTTAGACGCACAAACTATGTGTTAGTTCATCAATTCATGATCCAGCATAGCTTGTAATTTACCCATCAACATTGAACTCTATATCGATCGATCCATGATTGTTGCTAGAGACCCACCAACACTTGCCTTTCATCATATATAATGTGATCCACCGCCAGTAATAAACACCACCATAACCCAGCAAGACTTGCAATTATAATCAAATATCATTAAAAAAAATTTAATCACCATCAATTAACTCGATGTGTTAAAGGTCAAGTTCAAGGTAAAAGATGGAACAAGAAGTAGATCACGTAAGAACGCATAACGGCACATATATGTTGCTGCAATCTGCAAGGCACGTAAACTCCTCGAAACTGTGCCCATGCATCTTTATATCTCCATCAATGATCAGTCTCGCCATCTGCCTTTCCTTGTCATTGGCATTTTTTAGCAACATAGAGTTCGCCACTACAATCATCTTAATCTCTGGTCTCGAGTCAGAGCACTTTACGGAGAATTAAGAAGGTTTTAACTAGAAGAGATAAATGAGTACCTGTGATCGATGTTCGATTACTTTAAGTTATAGCCAAATTTCGGAGCGCCAAACAAACTTAGATCAAGAGTTGACAAAAAGAGTGGCGGAGAGGGTAAATCCCATACGAAATTACATTGAAAATTTCATAAAGTCACAAAAATTAAATACTTAAAAACTTGTTATATATAAATATCTTTTTATATAATGAATGGAATCTTAATAAACAAAGAGGTGCTCATATTTCTTTATTATTGTCAAAATTATTATTTTGTAATTGTAAAGATTAATTAATTTAAATTCAAATTAGTCAAGTACTATCTATAAATGCCAAATATATTGTTTCTTAAAATATGCTGTATTTCACTATTTGTAAACACTTAATGTAATTTTTACTCCTGAAAATGATTTTTAAAATAGAATTTAATATTTTTGGAAGAAAGTCAACACCTTTAATACTACTTTGTAATAAAAGTTCATGCGTACTCATTTAATTATACTTTGTTTGCCTTTTTGGCGCTCGTGAACTTCTTGTATGCGACTGTTTGTAGTCGTATAGTTTGGTTGTACAAGTTCTAAGGCCATCCTGCTTCTTCTTTGCTTTACCATCTCTGTCTGTTTTTGTTCACGGGGTACTGAAGGTTGGCTTGCGAGAAAGCCCGAAATGGGTTGTTTATCGGTGTTCATTTTTACACTATTACTCTCGCTGTTATGGTGTTCAGTCTCAGTTCAAGGTGACTTTCCGACTACCCTTGAAGGACCCTTCAATCCTGTTACTGTACCCTTTGATTACCAGATATTGCAAGGGGATGTCACAGACTTGCCCGACACTTACCCTCAAGTTCAGCGGATTGTCAGAGATTTCGAGCCTGAACAGATCTCTGTATCTCTCTCTTCAGACTATGACTCTGTCTGGATATCTTGGATAACAGGTTGCTCTCTTTACTATTTCTTTTGAGTTTCTGTCATGATATTCAACTTACTGTAAAACGGTGGTGGAGGAACAGAAATTGGAAGTTTAAATTCTCTGTCTTTTGATAAAAGTAATTTCTTTACGTCATCTGCAAACCATTGACTATCTTTTGCTTCTAAAAGAAATGCTTTTGTGATGCAAATAGTGGCTTTTCGTGGGTGGAGAGTCTGAATTGATGCTTTCAGAAATCAATTTGTGTCTAAACATACATCTGTAACATTGATTTCAGATGCTGTGACATTTATGGAAGTGAAGCAGTTAATTTTTGTGAAAGGGCATGGTGAAATGAAAAAGTATGAGCACAAAATTGGTGGTTTGCGAGTTGGTATTGATATTTTCGGGCAGCTGACTAATGTCTTCCTGTTGGAGTTGCAGGGGATTTCCAGATTGGTGATGGGATTACACCATTGGATCCCGAATCAGTTTCTAGTGTTGTTCGGTACGGAATATCGGGAATGCCAATGAAGCACCAGGCAACAGGCTATTCTCTTGTTTATGACCAGCTTTATCCTTTTGAAGACATCCAAAACTACACATCTGGAATTATACACCATGTTCAACTCACAGGTATAATTAATATGTTCTGTCGTCCATGAACTTTGCTTTTCACGCTCATGTATTAATTCGTGAAGCTTCAATCAATTTGACAAATCACTCTCTGGTCCCTTTAAATAGTTCAAGTTGATAGCTTGGAGCTTTGGATAGTTAGATTAGGAAGTTTGTTTGGTATTATTCCCCACTGTAATCATTTTGAGATCATTATTGGTTACTCTGCATCACAAGTCCTTCTATTATATGCTACCGGTCAATTGAGATGACAATGAAAACCAAATCTCTAGTCACTATTTGACGACTTCAGAAGTGATAGAATGTTAATAACAGAATCATATCTCTTGTTGCAGGATTGGAACCCAATACATTATATCAATATCAATGTGGAGATCCTTCTCTGTCAAGCATGAGTGATGTCTTTTATTTTACAACCATGCCAGAATCCAGTACCATAGATTATCCCAGAAGAATTGCTGTGGTGGCAGACCTAGGTCTTACGTACAATACAAGTACAACACTCAGTCACTTGCTCAGCAACCATCCTGATCTTGTCGTTCTGGTGGGGGGCATAAGTTATGCTGACATGTATTTCACCAATGGAACTGCGTCTGATTGCTATCCTTGCTTATTTTCACTAGATCCCATCCAGGAAACATATCAACCTCGTTGGGATTATTGGGGCAGGTCAAACTCAAACCCTTTACATATTCCGCACTTGTCCTACAAACTTATCTCAAACACTGCTAATTTCAATAACTTCCCAGTTTAAATATTTAGGACAATTGCTTGCTGTCTCAATTGTCTTAAAAAGTCTATATGAAGCTCAAACTTGATTTGAAGTTATGTTAGAACACAATTCACTCGAGAGATGTAACGAGTAATTTACACCTGGTGGTAGAGTAATGGAACTCAAAAGGAGTTGGTAGCTTTTTTATATGACCGCAATGATTACAAAGTGAAAAAATTTTCACGATTCTTTTTAAGTTCTGTAAAACCTGTTATTGAATTTCTGTACTTCAAGTGTCAATGGCTTATCATGTTTGTTTTGTTAAACATTTTTCAGATCATATGATTAGCAGTATTACTGGCGTAGAAACCATATCCTCTGCTTTTATATTTCTTGGTTAAATGGTTGAGTAGGCATAAATAAAAAATGAAAACCACAATGATTTATTTGTTGGAATTGATATAAATATCTTTCCAGTCTTCTGTTTCTCATATTGTTTCTTTCAACCGGCGTTCAAAACTATTTCATCTTTTACCAGGTTTATGCAGCCTTTGTTGGCTAATGTTCCATTAATGGTGGTTGGGGGAAAGCATGAGATGGAACAACAAGCTGAGGATCAGACATTCGTAGCTTACAGTTCCCGATTTGCATTTCCATCTGAAGAAAATGGATCGTCATCCACATTGTACTATTCTTTCAACGCTGGGGGAATACATTTTGTTATGCTCGGTGCTTATACACCTTTTGACAAATTATGTACGACTCAATAGCCTTATGTTACCTGTTCAAATTTTATTTTACAAGTTAATTTGTGCATTAATTTCCTTTGTCTTGATAAGCAAGAGTTTGCATCTGCTTGTAAATTTCATTTTTCTCAACAATTCTGGGCTTTTCTATCTCAGCTGATCAATATGAGTGGTTAGCTGGAGACCTCTCTAGAGTCGACAAGAATTTGACTCCATGGCTTGTGGCAGCTTGGCATCCTCCCTGGTATAGCACTTTCAAGGAACATTACAAAGAAGCAGAGTGTATGAGAATGGAAATGGAGGACTTAATGTACAAGTATGGTGTTGACATAGTCTTCAATGGACACGTAAGAATACTGTCATATGGCATTCTATCTGAAAGGTGTATCATGCTATAGGACATCCGACGGAACTGTATTCAAAGGCAAGGCAATGACTTTGTTTCTTTCAACAACCCACAGGTTCATGCATATGAAAGGTCAAATCGAGTCTATAACTACACTCT
This sequence comes from Erythroxylum domingense, assembly GCA_025594535.1. Taxonomy (NCBI): domain Eukaryota; kingdom Viridiplantae; phylum Streptophyta; class Magnoliopsida; order Malpighiales; family Erythroxylaceae; genus Erythroxylum; species Erythroxylum domingense. The sequence continues at coordinate 10,095,376 of JANQBM010000005.1, forward strand.
GGATCCATGTGGTCCAGTTTATATTACAATTGGCACTGGTGGAAGTAAAGAAGGATTAGCGACTGCTCATGCTGATGATCCTTCTAACTGTCCAGAGCCCTCCTCTACATCTGATGAAAATATTTGTGGATTCTATGCTTCCAATTTTACATCAGGCCCTGCAGCCGGTATGTTTTGCTGGGATCGGCAACCTGAGTACAGTGCATATAGAGAAAGTAGCTTTGGCCACGGAATGTTAGAGGTCTGCTCCTGTCTCTCTAACAGCTTGGTTACATTGCTGCAGAGGATTGCAAAGCCTGTCTGTTCACCATTTGTATAGGTCACATGAAAAGTTTTATAAAATAGGAAGGTTCATCAAATGCAAAATTCAGTTAAAAGATAAGAAAAGATTACAGAAACTAGCACATTGAGGAAGCAGAATGGTATGAAAATCTTTTGTGCAATAGTTAGTCTCACTGCATTGTGTTTTGTAGTACATGCTATGTGAACAGAACTGCAGAAACTGAGGGATCAGTGGTTGTCCAGAGGAACAGAACATAACAGGCCTTCTGTATCTTGCAGGTGAAAAATGAAACTCATGCTTTGTGGAGCTTTCACCGAAATCAGGGTGACTATGACATTGCTGCTGATATCATTTACATAGTGAAGGAGACTGAAAGATGCAATCGTAATCAAAGGTAACATTTATATTTTCAAGCTAATGTCACTGAGAGTTGCTGAAAATAGTAACTCAACTTCTCTATTCATATTTGGCTAAACGAATAGAGTGATGGCCGCATGCAGAAGCAGAAAAGCTCAAGTGCCTAACTAGTACTTCATGTCATTTACATTCCATAGTTTAGTGTATGGAAAAACATAAACAATTCATTATACAATTATTGGCATTCTGACCTCAAGTCAGGAACATTAAACAGGAAAAAGGTTCTCATACTAAGCGATTTATTGATATTGTTGCATGTCTACTGCCTTCTTTTTCTTGGTTCTCTACTTTAACCCGTGTTTGCAACTTGTCATAGTGACTTCTAAGTCAACACTATGTAAGAATAATAGGCCAAGATCCCAAGATTGTGCCTGTGACTGGTTATTTTATGATATTTGCCTCTATAGTGCATACTTTATTGGATATTTTATTGATACTTTTCCATTTAGAGAAAAAGACGAGAGAGTTTTTCGTCCTGAGGTACAGTTTTTCACATCTAAATATTCAACAATAGAATGTATAAGCCTACAGGTATTGGTCTGCAACAGAATTGTAGTTATAATTAACTCCTCAGCAGTTAAATTTAATCAAAAAGAAACATTACAACTCATTTAAAGCTTAGCTAACAGTGCGTTCCCACCATTGCATGAGCACATGTATTAAAGATCAGAAACTACATGAAAATTTTCGACTTCTACCAAAACTGTCTACGGCTGTTCCCTGTCCACCTCTGCCTCAGAGCAATAACGTGGGTTAATGAGCAAACAATGGAACATATAAGCAGGAGATTAAAACTAAGATCATCATGGTCATCGACCCTGAAGAAGCTTTGGAGTTGTCTGTGGTTAGGGGAGGGGTTCTTCCTGTAGGATTCAGACCATTAGTACCGACAGAAGTTGGTGGGGTTAGTGTGGTGGGATTGGTGCCCGCAGTTGTTGGCGTGGTACCTGTGGTTGTGCCTCCCGCCGTGCTAGAAAATGGCAAATGAAAATGATTCAAGACGTTAGTCTTTTCTCAACGTCGATAAACTCAAGTTCATATGTCAATCCAAGTTATAAGAACAGTCCTTACATGGAAACATGGGACCATATTTTCTAGGACGACATGACACGTGTGTACCAAATTCTTACCCATATTATCTACGTGCATACACAAAGCACAACTTAGAGAAAGCATCATTGAAATTGTATTCTGGTTTTGCATTGGAGAACGGAAGCCACTAGTGGCTCCAGCGAATTAACGGGTGGTCCTTAAAGTAAAATTCACATTCCATATATGTAATAAATATCTAGTTCTTCAGCTTTGTATGCTAAATGAAGGTGGAGAGGATCAATTACAAATTCTTCAGTATGAAGCATATCAGGTATCAAATATGGGTATGTAAAAGCCAGAACTGAGCGTTACAAAGTGGCTAAAAGGAAACACGAGAAGGGCGTCTTTGGCTCTAAAAACATATGTTTGGCTGGCTAAATTCAGTAAACATTCCACCATCCCACGCCCAAGGAGGACTAAGCATCTTCACCAGCTCAGATTTAGCTAAATTCAATTATGTTTTGTAAACAATGTTCTTTTAATGCTATACTCGTCTCTATTAATGAAGATTGAAAAAGGTTTCTTTCCATGTTCCAATGTTAATATAATAAAAGATCCATTTTTTTACAATATTTTAAGTTCACTTTTTCGAGTTTTACTTTCATAAACTTCCAAGTCACTCCTAGTTTTCTAGCTTTAACCGTACCTGTGACCCTATGTTTCAATCATGTTCTGGTCAATATGCTTAAGGCATACCCTGGTCTGTCAAATTGGGCCCCGGCCCCAAACAAACAACTGTCTGTCTGAATGAGCACAACATACAGTGATGATAATAATGATATATTATCGGAACCACGTAATGACCCATAACTACAGACAAATCATGGCTCTTGCCACAAGTTACAATATCAGGAAGCCAAGTCATCATAAAGAGAAGACACTAAGTGTAATAGTTCATCCACGAGTCACGACTAAAACCGAAACCCAAGTTGCCATTAATGATCAAGAATTATACGTAGAAAATGTATTGATCAAGGTTTAGTAGCTAGTACCTCGAAGAAGAGGGATAAACACAAGATCCGTAACCTACAAAGTCAATCAGAAACCAAGAAAACAACTTCTTAATGACAAAGCAACCATCTTTTATTTATGAAGATAGAGAAAAAGAGTATAGCTATTACTGGGGTCGGTTGCAGCGATGGTGGCTGTGTGAGAGAAGTCACATGAGCCAGGAGCCATGGCTTTGCGCTGGAAGTAGCTGTTGAAAGCATAAGAAGCATGAGCCTGAATTGTGTTGGGCAAAAAGCACAAACCATTGGATTGTATAGGAGTGCAGTCAGCACCAGAAGCACATGCATAGTCTAGGCTCGTCTGCAACGCCTGGTAGCTTGCATCGCTCCGAGCCACGCACCAGTTTGCTTCCACGACCACCACCCATGTGCGAATGGAAAATAAAATGGAGAGCAACACTGAGGAAAAAGCAAGTCTCTTGGAGATTGTTTCCATGGAAGAGTAATGAGGCTAGTTGAGTCTGTGTGATGGGTTTAGTTGGTAAAGCAAAAAAGAGAATCTAAAGAAAAAGAGGGTGATGGTGGACCAAATGGTTCTTTAGTTCTTTGCTCTTTTTTTCTTCTTTTTTTTTTGGTACTTCCGTGGGTGCTTAACGCACCATAGTATATAGAGCACAACCGAGTAGAATAACCCAGAAAAATAAAAAGAAGTTACTAATCTCATTTATTTTGAGAAATATTTTAATACTAAAAAAATGTTAGCAAGCTTTTATTTAACAATTTTATTTCTGTTTAATTAACCATTTATAAGAAAATATGTACGGTTAATATTAATTATTTTTAATAAAAATATTAAAATAATTAATATAAATATTTTCTCATTATTTTGCGTCAAATCGCATAAAAGATTTTTGAAGAAGTTTAAGGACAGACAAGGTGAAATAAAAAAGCAGTAGCTTTTACTCATGGTGTAAATTTCACAATGTACAAATTTACATGTCAAAAGAAAAAAAAAATGATTGGTAAAAATATAATAATTGTTGTACACTCAACCCTCCGTCTGTGTTTCTTCTCCGTAGGGGTTTACTTTACTTACCCCATCAGTTTTTGGTATATCCTGGCAAAAGAATCAAATATCAGAATTTTCATAAAACAAGATGTAGGCCTCACAACCCAGAACTTCTTCCAACGAAGCCTCCCGCACATAGGCATCACTAGCATGATACCACACATATCCCTCAGTTTCTTTCTCTGCCTTCCCTTTGCCTCCGCCACCTCCTCCTCTCACGTATGCAACATAATGACCTCCTCTCATCGTTCCTTGATGCTCCACCACTCCAACTAGATGATAGACATATCTCTCCATGTCCAAGCACCTGTAACCATATTATACTTGATATCTCTCGTTGCCAATATCCCAAAAAAGAAAACTCTTTATGACAATAACACCATGAACACTGTACTCCACAAATTCAAAACAATAAAATGCAAATTAAATTACAAATGTTTTTAAGTATCTCATAAGGCATATGCTTGGACTGAAGAAGCAAGAGATGCATATCATTATGGCTTAGATTCATGTTAACATATAGTTCAAAGGGGTGGATTTATTCAGAGAAAACCAAAAAGCAAAGCAAAACTCAAGAAAGCAAGGGTTCTGGAATATGATTCATCCTTCAAACTATTAGTATAATAAGATGATACTATAGGCTAACCTAACTATTTGCTGACTTTCATCTCAATGCCTTTTATGAACATCTATCGTCTACTACTAAATCCTACTAATATTATCATTATCAATTTTTTCAGAAGAACAATTTGTAAATAATTGCAAAGTGCAAAAATAGGCACACAAATTTGCACTACTTCATGAGGTGCCTAAATACGATCTACAGAAAAGCATAAATAGAATGCTGAAAAGGCAAACCAACTGCATCCAGAATTGCATCAATGTGCTCAGGACCCAGTCTACTACATCATCAAAATCCCTTTTTTGCTCGACATACAAATTAAAGATATCAACAAAAAGGAATAGTCTACTTGCTATGCAGTCAAGTGTTTAGAGCAACTTATGGGCTCTCCTCAACATCCTTGTAATGTCTACTGAAGAACATAAGTTTACACATAGAGTGCAACTAAACAGAATATTTATTATCTAAGTTGCCCTAGTAACTAACAAAAAATACAGGTGCGGGCAAGGAATTTATCACAATAAATGGAATTAAGGGTTAGATAGCAGTGTTAGTATCACAATAAATAATTTCAAATTTCGTAACAGTTAGTCAGAGTGGCAAGGAAAGAGAAGAAGGAGCCAAAGTGTATTGATTTTTTTCCCATTCATTTATCATAAAGTCCTTGACCCTGAAGTTCTCCAAGAAGCTAACAACCCCATGCAGAACTTTAATTCAATTTCCTACTGAATAAACTATGTACTGTGGACATTTTTAAGTTATGCAGCTTTAAGCATCACAAACAAAAGTCAGAAAACATAATCAACTGACAAACATGATTTGAAACCACTAATCTCATCCATTAGATATAATCATAGCTCAAACCAAGTAAAATGTTTTCTTGTCTTAATATACTACTACCACTTGTGGTTCAACTATGAAGACAAGCATCTTAAGAGGCATTGCATACATTATTGTACTACACAATTCCGATGACCTTTTCAATACCATAAATACTAAAATTTAGTTTGTGATAATGTCTACAGTCATTCAATAAAATAATGCAAGTCAATAGTTGTTCAAGCATTGATGGATGTTGAAAATTAAAGCCAATCTGGAACCAATGTGCCATAGAACAATTAGGTATCATGCTGCACAATCAATATAATTGAGTAGCTATCTATACCAAATGACAGCAATTCAACCGATGAGAAAATAGCATTCATTTAAGACGTTAGAAACGTTGAATAAAACCAGCGAGATTAAGAATGCAAATCATACACTCACAAGGTAATGTTGAATGGGTACCTTGGATCTATATAAGGTCTAAGGTCCAGTATCTCCCGGAAATTTACATGACCATTCAATTTACTTAAACGACCTCGTGCATCTTGACTGAACCTCTTCAGATGGATGGTTAGAATAGGTGGGACTCTATCGATAAGGACCCTCTTAATTGCATCCCTCTTCACGTTAACTTCTTTACAACTCCCCTCTTCATCTTCATTTTTTTCTGATTCACAGTTTCCATAGAACTTGGAGTTGCTTTCCTGATCTTTGATGTCAGTACACCCAATGTTAGTAGACATATCAACACTACAAGAATCAACAGCTGGACCTCTGAAACTTTCTTGAGATTCCTCAAAATCAGAAGAATGTGATTGTTCCACGAGTGCAGCACTAATCCCATCTTTCTTTTCTCCATTTTTGGAAAAAGATGATTTCGTTGTCATTTTACCACTATCAATTTTTGTGCAATTTTGATTGGAGTAGTAAACATTTTCATCTCGTAAAATCATTCTCCCCCCTGTGAAGTTGAGAAAAGAAAATAGGGTTTGTTAGTAAAGTGCCCATTACTGCAACTTGTAACATCAATAAAACTGGAAATATTCACATCCAAACTCGTTGGAGATTTTTGATATCAGTCTCACCTCTGCTTATCAAAGTTTCAGACACATATTCAGCTTGCTTCTTCTTTGCCTCCAACTTCAGTTGGTGCAGAATTTTTGAACAATTCTCACAATCCCAAGCATTATCATTAGAAAGAAGCTCTGGCTTCACAAAATGAGCCAAACAACTCTCAACTGACACTGGAGATTCAGAGTTATCAACTTCATCAGGATCAGACTCACTGCAACCTCCTGTTATAAAAGCAACATCTGAAACTTTGCTATCTAAAGAGGGCCCTACTACAGGTGCAATAGAAACTTCAGGTTCATCAAATAAACCACCAAATCCATCAAAATCCACTTCATGTTGTTCATATTCCACAAATGATGACGAGGCCGCACCTTCTTTCATAGACACGCCGTTAATAAAACTATCTTCCTTGTATGGAAGCAGCAAAACCTCTGAACTTTGAACCTGTAATGGCACCTCTTCTTCCCAAGAGTTCACAGAAGAATAATCTAATTTATTAATTGATTCCACCTCAATTGAACATACCTGATTATTTTCAACCAAGTTATCATTTAACACTGTCTCTCTGCACCAAGAATCCTGACCAATTGAATTATCAAATTCCTGCTCCTGCTCTTCTGGAATAGTTTCTGCTTCACAATAATCCATCCATGTGAAGTCGCATGAATCATCTGTTTCCTCTACTCTACCCTTGGAAATTTGCTCAGGGCCATACTCTGGAGCAGCAGATAATTTCTCTGAAAATAAGCCACCATCATCGACTGTACTAGTTGAGCCAAAAGAGTCCGGTATTGTAGTATCAGATAATTCCCCAAGAGAAGTAGTAGACTGTTTCTGACATGAAGGTTCACCAATGGCTGACGGGTTTGAAGTTCTCTTGGCTAGCATTGCATCTGTATCTTTATTAGATTTTGGTCGAATCCTTCCTCCTCTTTTTGGAGGTAGCTTTGTTTTTTTGGCCCGAGAACCTGGTTGTATCTTTTTAGTTGGTGGTTTCTTGGTTGGAACTGAAAGTGAGAGATCCAAAAATGGCTCGTACATAGTTGAGGAATGCCCACATTCAATACAAGAAACAGTGCTAGAAATCCGACCTCCAAATTCAAAATCCACAAAAGTAGGACCATGATCTGTAGTGTGACAATCTCCCCCAGGAACTTTTACTTGGTTTTTTGAAGCCAGCTCTTCAGTAGACAATTCATCAAGTAAGCAACGCAGTAATTCATGGCTGTCTTGCTGTTGATATCCCCTAAATTGAGGAGCCTTGGAACAAACACACCCAAAAAATGACCTAGGGTTAATTACATTTTTCAAACCATTCTCTGGTTTTGATTCAACAAAAACTTTCTTCAAAGCAATAAAAAGTGGTCCAAATGATGCATCCTGATTGAAGAAGTAATCTCGCAGCCTATTCATGGCCAAAAGGTTCTGCAACACAGAATTGAAGAAGCAAGTGTTCCCAAGGTTAACTAAGCCTCTCACAGAGTAGCCAATTCTTCCCTCAAATATATTTGACGCACCAACCGCTGCTTTTGTTTCACTTGCAACACGACCAACTCCAAACCACACATCCTCAACATCCACTAATGGCTGCTCAGACGATCGGGCCTTGATCAATTTCACAAGATCCAGCAATGGATCTTTCCTTTCACCATCTTCTCCTACTTGGTCAACTGGAATTAATAAATTGCATGGGAAACACCAACGAAGATGAGGGTTTTCCAGTTGGACCACCAAGGAATGACGAGTATGTCTAGCATGGCGCATAGCATGACTTTGAGGTGTTGTTGGTAAACCAACTCCTCCACAACCATAATGCCCACACTGTAAGCACATCCAAATAGCTTTCGAAACTGATTTGGAATCACCAGATGCACCCCCTTTCTTCTTTCCATGTTTACTCTTTCCCTTAGCTCCCCTTCTGTCAGCTACACCTTCCAGACAATCTTCACATCTATAATCATGTGAAGACCTGAACTTCTCATTCAATATTTTTAAATCAAAACCCTTGTTAAGATGAGCACATGAGTTTTTCTCTTTAAGCGTGGGACTTCCATCGTTAACAGAACCAACAGTGCCATTGCTTTCCTGCGGTACAACTTTAGGAGAAACTGTCTTTTGCAATGCGCGGGTCTTTTTCTTAACCCTTTTCCCCATTGGTCCCTAGAAGCAATAATTGGAAAGCAACAAAAGTAAGGTATAAATGAAAATCAAACGCAAAATTAACCAACATGAAAGACAAGCATCATATGCATCAACCGAACCACTGTCTCCAACTTTAATCAACTGATTGTTGCGGCTTACATTAGCAGATACAATCATAAAAACGTCAAAAGGAACTAGAGAAGATGTCAAGAATTCCATCCATTTATTCAATAAAACAACAAAAAACTGCAGAAGTAATAAGCAAAAATAGGCAGAAGAACATCCAAGCCATGTTCTGATGAAGCAGAACCAATCAAACACCTTACACCAAAAAAAAACACAAATAAAAAAAAAGGTAGCAAGAAGGAAACTATCCACACGAAAATTATTATACAACAGTAATAATGAAAACAAAGAGAACCCATCACATATTTGGAATCCTGCAAACGACCCAGACGATGATTCAGATGATGAAGTTAAAATAAGCTCTCCCAAAGTAATATTGGAAGCGAAGCAATACCACACAATAAACACTGATAAAACTGCAGAAAAGTAAAGATTACAACTTTACCAAAATACTGGAGGAAGGACCAGAGAGATTGGCTAGAACAGGCCTAAGGAAGCAATGTTACATGGGTTTTGGGAAAGAAGAAGATCGAACGTTGGAAGACAGAAGATTAGGATGCAACGAAACGCTTAGGATGTTCGAAGTGGAAAGGCAGAAGTGAGATTGGTGTCTGGTTTTTAATGGGTTTGGGCACAACCTTCTCTACCTTTTTTAACAGAGAACAAATAATGGTGGGAGATTGGGAGATATGCAAGTTAAAAAGAACAGCAAGGTTAGTAGTTACAGGTAAAATAAAACACAGCTAGGGTTTATATATTTAGATAAATTGTGTATGTGGGAGTGGGAAAATTGGCTTGTCCAAGTGCATGAGGGACACTTTTTCCTTTTCACTCTTAATGTATAATTCAAAAATCATCTATCGAATTATTATTATTATTACTACATTTTATTAATAATATACGTACAATCATACCACATGTTTTATACCTTTTTTACTTAAATTTCTGTATGACTAATTTGAAAGTTGCACTAAATAAATTGAAAGTTGGCGTTGCTTTAGTTTTTAAATTCAATTTAATTTTACCATTGCCACATAGCTTAAATGGAACCTGAAGCTATGTGGCAATAGTAGAGATGAATGGCTCTTATTAAAATTATATCTATTCATTAAAAAGATATCTATTGTTAGGATATAATTTAAAAAATATGTAACGGAATTTTATCATGATAGTGAGTAGCTAGTATCGTTTTTAGGTAACAATTCATAGAGCATTGAAGATGAAAATGAAGTCAACTCCAATTTCCAAGGCCATGTTGCGCTATATATAAGATGAGTCGTTGTGAAGCAGACCATTCCCGTGGGTTAGTGAAGGGAGGGTCCGGGTCCCAATTGGTAAAGTAAAAAGAAAATCTGCAACTTCTGCAGCAATCTGATACGGATATTTTGTACTTGAAAAAAGAAATAAAAAATTATTCGTTGTAGTAAAAAGAAAAATATTTATATCATAAAATAAGAGAAATTGACACCAAAAATATCTTTTTATAGTAAATTATTTATTATAAATAAATAAACTTAACACAAAATTAAAAAAAAATCCTGACTCAGACCAATGATTAAAAAATTATACCGGTTCAACCTTAAAAATTTTGAACTGTTTAATTTCTCGATTCAATTTTTAAATTTTCAGTTTGATTTACTTTAATAATTATTATCTTTAAAAACGAATTAATTTATTACTTAATTGGTCAATTTTTGTAAATTAATAAATTTTTATAAACTAAAATAAATCGATTAATTTTCATTTAACAATCTCTTTTTCAATTAAACTTCAAATTTTTCCATAGATAAAGGCAATCTTTTTCAATCATATTTTAAATTCTTTAATTTCATTTAATTTTAGTCAGTTTTATAACAGATTTATAATTGTTGAACTTTTTAAACCTTAAGCTTCTTATCTTATCAGTTTAATTTCCGATAAAACTTTTAAAACATGGGTTCAAACATCTACTCACAATATTATTAGTCCCTTTTGTGGTGAATAGAGCTTGTGACATTGATTCTATATTTTTATGTAAAACATGAAAGAAAATTAAACATAAATTATATGATGAGAAATAGACTATTTTTCTTAATTAATTTTCTTTTTCTGTTTTGTAAGCAATTTTTAATTTTAGTAAAATATGTATTTTAGACGTTATCGTTTAAATTAAAATATAGTTTAAACTATAACGTTTGGTAGTATTTTGAAAATTTTAAAGTCACGAAATTCGTTTAACTTGAGTCTTAAACTAACAAAATTATAAATTCTTATTTACATTTTGTAAAAGTGCTTACATGACTTTAATTTTTAAAATAATTTAATATTTACTTAATCTAACGACGTCATTGTTTAATTACATGACTCTTTCTTTATTCAACACCTTCTTGTTTGTTTTATTGTTTATCTTTTCTAATGCATAACAGTATATTCCTCCATTCCTCCTCAATAACCTTATTCATAAGGTTGATGTTTGAATTACATTACTGCAGGCATAAAGTTATTCCAATGTAACATCTATTTCTTCAACGAAAGACTACTGAACCAATTTCTGAAGGGAGGGTTTATTCCGACACTTTGTAACTCTTCTATTCCGAATGGCATAAGCTTTTGTTTTTTTGTACAACAATCGGAAAACTAAGCTAAATCACTGGTCGGCGATGTAGGGTCTCTTCCAAATCATGATAGAGGAGATCGGTAATCAGACTCGGAGACTCTGGGATGAAATACAGGTCTGGATCTGAGTAGACTGCCAGAGCTGCCATGCGATCGACACACTGGTAGAATAGTAATGACTTCGGTCGAGTCAACTTCGACTTCGATACAGCGATGATCTTGCTCCCAATCAATAGTAAGTCCCGAGTGAACCACCCACAGTTCAACAGTTAGGGGAGACACCGCACCAATTTTGTGAACAAAACCACCGCGCCAGCGGCCTCGGCTGTCCCTAAGTAGGCCCCCAGCGGTGATGAGGTAGGTAGCCCGGTTGGCTGCCCCATCAGTGTTTACTTTTACCCACCCCTCCGGTGGTTTTCCTCAGCTGACTGTCTGTCCCTGACCCCGCCCCTACTGCGGAAACACTCAAGATTCGAGGATACGCGCTCGCTCGATCCACTCCACATAGTCCCAAACATACCGGGGTCCATGCTCTGGCCAGCTAAATCCATTCTCAAAGAGGCATTTGTTTCGCCAGTGCCATAAAAACCAACAGGCAATTCCAAAGATCCTGGGCCAATCGAAGTGGTTAGCGCGATCCCGTTGCCTAAGGTTCGTCAACAACCATCGCTCCTCCCCTTGGTGAAAGAAATCTGCATTCACCATTGTGGCAGGGAATTGACGCCAGAAGGTTTTCACTCTTTGGCAGTCTCGTAATACATGCAAGATAGATTCCTCCTGTCCGCAAACGTGGCAATTGCTATTATCGGAGAGATGCCTGGCCACTCGGTGTTGGTTGGTGAACAATTTAGACTTAGCCGCCAACCAAAGAAATGTCTGAATGCTTTGGGGCCCTGGCCAGCGCCAGATGAGATCCTAACCCCTGGGGTCGTCGAGCGAACTCGGTGCCTCAATGATGCTATAAGCTGATGTTACGGTAAAACCTCCATATGAGGTTGGGCCCCAGACGACCAAATCTTCAGCCCCAATTAAAAGGCTGGGGTGGATTCTCGCAATATCCAGACATACGGTATGAGGCAGATAGTGGTGGAACAAAGGTCATCGCCACTCCCCAGTGTCAGTGAGTAAGTTCGCCACGGTAACCGTCAGGTTGTTGTCCGGAAGTGGAGCCACCGCTAAATCGATAAGGGGACCCCAATTCGCCACCCAGTTGTCTGTCTAGAAGCGGATTCGTCTTCCATTACCCAAAGTCCAAGAGAGTCTTTGCCGTACAATATACCAAATTGCAGCGATTCCCCGCCAACACGCTAATGCTCAGCCCCTAGCAATTGAGCCGGGAATGGATTGGGTATCAAAGAGATATTTCGCTGGGAGAACCCTTACCTATAACGCAGAATGGTTTGTAAGCAGATCCCATCCTAATTTGGTGAGAAGAGCATCATTAGTAGACCGTACGCTTTTGAGCCCGAGGCCTCCAGCTTCTTTAGGTCGGCATACCTTCTCCCATTTCACCAGATGTGTTTTCCGCTGCCCGCCGGACGAACCCCAGATGAAGTCACGCATGAGCTTGTCAAGTAGATCGCAAAGTTGCCGGGGGAGTCGGACGGTTTGCATAGTATAGAGGGGTAAGGACGCGATTACTGATTGGGTAAGCGTCACTCTTCCAGCGAGGGACAGGTGTCGCCCTCTCCAACCGGCCAATCAGTTTTGCATGTGTTCGATGAGATAATGATACGTGCTTTTGGTAGTAAGCTCATGCAGCAGTGGGACCCTTAGATATTTCCCCAGATTACTTGTACAAGACACTTACAGAAGGTGACTGAGTCGGTCCCTCTTAATCCGCGAGACATTTTTAGAGAAAAAGACCTTGGTTTTACTCGGATTCACTTGGTGCCCAGAGGCTTGGCTAAACACTTCCATCATTTGCCTAATAATATGTTTCTGTGCTTCATCGGCTTCAGCAAACAAAACAAGGTTATCTGCAAAGAAGAGGTGAGAGATGGAGGGTCCCGTACGACTCAACTTGATTGTTTTCTAACAGTCCTAGGCCACCTCCTTAGAGATTAGCTGGCCTAGTTGTTCCATGCATAACACAAAAAGGTACGGCGAAAGAGGGTCCCCTTGTCGGATTCCCCGAGAGGGAGTAAAAAACTCGGAAGGGACGTCTTGTTATCGGACTTGCATGAATACCGTAATCACACACCGCATGATGACAATAATTAGGTAAGCTATTTTAAAATAGAATACATCACCATAGGTAATTGAGAAGAGTAACCCTATCATAGAAAACATGTCATTTAAGTTGACACATACGAAAGAAGGATGAATGCGAGAATGTAGTGGTAATTATAACCTATAAGCTACCTTACTAATTTTTTCCAAAATATAAAAAGAAAAAGAAATGAAAGCTTGTGATTTATGCATAAAGATACAATTTGTTCTCGGTAAGGTTGAAGTTTAACATAGACCATAGAATTCACTATAGATTTCCTATCAGTGTGTTTCTTATCCACCAATGCTTCATTCAATGTTAAGCTTATAGATTGTCAAACTTAATCAGTTGTAAAGTTCCCTTATGATCCTTTAAAGCTTGATTTACCATTAATAATTTAGAATCACCTGCGAAATAAGGAACATATACATGAGGCAAAACCATATAGAACTTCAAATGGAAAGCATTGAATGGTCGAATAGAAAAACGGTATCATATCCACTTTGCTTGGTCAAAAGTTAGCCAATGATTCTAATGAGTTTGGTACTTATTTACCACTACACAGTGAAGATAAGTTTTCAATGTATGATTACGAACTTCAGTCAAATGGATGGCATTTCGAAGAAATTGCAAAAGATACTACTTGAACCTCGAAGAATTCCTATTTTACCTTTTGCTCAATATTTGCCTTTGATTTTCTTTTCTTAATATTTTATTTGTTTTTTATTCACAAATTGAAGGATACAAAAGCTTAATCCAATTAAAGCTTGAGAACAAACTTACATACTATTAGATCATATCACTTATATAAATTTTTTGTTTATATTTTCATCCCAAAGATGAGCGATTATATAGTTTTCTATAGAAAATTGAGTTTATATAACCTATATTATCATACATAATGGCATTTTTATGTTATACTCCTAAGTTTTGATGGTAGAATCATATATAAGTATTAGCATGAAGATGACATGTTAACTAAAAAACAAGATGAAGTCTGAAAATACATGAACACACTTTACTTTGATGACAAAGTTTGAAGGTAAGGAAATCTGCAAAATGTCTTATATACGTGACTTAAGTTTTTGATTAACTTAGGCACAAATTAATGTGTCTACATCATGAGTGTGTTTAGATAGATCATACATTAAAATGGCTCAAGGATGCTAATTAAAGCACTTGTTAATTAAGGAGGCGATGACGTGATGACATCTAACAAGCATACAAAATAATAAGTTTAGAAAGTGAGAGCACTACATTAGAAAATGGGGGCATTTTTTCAAGACTAGAAAAATAGGTTTATGATGTGACAACGGAATAATTATATTTAAAAACTATATTTCTTTATGATTTTAGTAGAGTTCTAAGCATAAAAGTGATAATTGCTTATTTACCAAGTAAAATTAGTAGAAGAAGTGTGTAATTCGTTACTAACTTAGTAAGTTAGTAGCGAATGTAAGTGGTTTTTATTATTTGGCACGTAAATTCTTATAAACATGCATAAAAACATGCTATGTTATTTATTTAAAGTTCATTCAATCATTGCTAAAGAAAGTTTGATAATTTTGTAACAAAATCTTTTTTTTTTGAGAATTTTGAGTAAGGAATTCTTGAATATTTATTATAAAGTTTATTAGAAGTTTTAAGCTTTCCTTGTATTATTTTTATAAATAAAAATAAAAAATTTAAATTTTGTGATTGAGCCTAAAAGAAGTATCTAAAAACCTCGGTAGACTTTTACTCACTTTCAAATTTTTCCTATAGCACATAATTTTGGGTCAACTTTACATGCTCTTTTTGACCTCGACACTGAAGTCATTTTGCAACACTTTCCTCTAGAAAAATATTTCTCCTATGTCTTATGTCTCCATTGATACCAAAATCATTCAATTTGGTTCTGAATCATATTGAACCTTTTTCTATTGGGCAACTAGCATAACTTTCGCTATAGGTATCGGATCAAGATCCTTATTAGATGGTTTGAAAGAGGACTTATAGGTCTATAACTTTCTTCAAGACCTTAGGAACAAATTCTATCGCCTGAAGGGTCAAGGATGGACCAGACGATACAAAATGAACAGTATACAGAAGGAGAAATTTCGGTCACTTAAACAGAAAGCAGATGAATGCAAAAGCAGACGAATGCAATAAGCAAAAGAAGCGATAAGCAGTCAAATGCAAAAGCAGAAGAATGCAAGAAGCAGACGAAGCAATAAGTAGACGAATGTAAAAGTAGACGAAAGCAAGAAGCAGACGAAGCAATAAGCAAACGAATGTAAAAGCAGACGAAAGCAAGAAGCAGACGAAGCAATAAGCAAATGAATGCAATAGCAAACGAATGCCAGAAGCAGACAAAGCAATAAGCAGATGAATGTAAAAGCAGACGAAAGCAAGAAGCAGACGAAGCAATAAGCAGACGAAGCAATAAGCAGATGAATGTAAAAGCAGACGAAAGCAAGAAGTAGACGAAGCAATAAGCAGACGAATGTAAAAGCAGACGAAAGCAAGAAGCAGACTAAGCAATAAGCAAACAAATGCCAGAAGCAGACAAAGCAATAAGCAGACGAATGTAAAAGTAGATGAAAGTAAGAAGCAGACGAAGCAATAAGCAGACGAATGTAAAAGCAGACGAAAGCAAGAAGCAGACGAAGCAATAAGCAAATGAATGCAATAACAGACGAATGCCAGAAGCAGACGAAGTAATAAGCAAACGAATGCAATAGCAGACAAAATAGATAGTCAACTTAAGATGAAGCAAGGTCAACTTAAGACGATGCAACTCTTAAGACGATATGGCGTCATCACAGATGATACATCATTTATAGACGATGCATCTTTACAGATGATGCATCTCTTAAGACGATATGAAGTCATCACAGAAGATGTGACGTCATCACAGACGATACGTCTTTACAGACGATACATCATTTACAGACGATGCATCTTTACAGACAATGCATCTCTTAAAATGATATGACATCATCACAGACGATGTGACGTCATCACAGATGATACATCTTTATAGACGATACATCATTTATAGACGATGCATCTCTTAAGACGATATGACGTCAACACAGATGATGTGACATCATCATAGACGGTACGTCTATACTCCTGAACATCTCCTCCTTGTTAAGACCATAACGTTCTCCTCCACCATTTATAACTCCCATACTAAATATTCTCAGTAAACTTCTTCAACACATTTTTCTTCACTAAGTCCAACATTTAGATTTTATTTTAGTCTTCCTACTCAATTTCATTTTAATGTTTTGCTATAAACACAAATTCACTATACCCGAAATGTCAATAAGTGCATGTACAATTATTTTTAGGTGTGCATGGACTCAAATTCACATGCATATGTGCTGACATTCTGCTGAGCATGAAATGCAAATTTTCCTTTAACTCTCTCATTGCCATTTTTCCCATTATTGAAATCGAGGTTATAACCCTTAGTATGGGGACAGGATGCTACAATGAGGATATTAGAAATTTGAATGAGCATGATCATGTACCAAATGCATCCACTTTAGAAAATTTAAAGGCAAATGAGCAAGTAGGCCCTATATTGGATATTTATGATCCTAGAAATTGGGATAATCTTGATAATAAAGCAAGGGATGTTTTAGTTGAAAAAGGGCCTATAAGAGAATTGAATCTTGTGTTTCCTTTAGACAATACCTCTCATCATTTTTCATATTCTTATTATTATAGAAATTTGAGTAATGGAGAGATTAGAGATAGAAAATGATTGGTTTATTCTAAACATGTAGATAAAGTATATTGTTTTTATAGTAAGTTGTTCAAATCTAATAACAATCAAAGTGGATTAGCAAATGATGGATTTAGAGATTGCCAGCATCTTAGTGAGAGACTCAAAGAACATGATAATTGCATTGAGCGTCTGACTAATATGAGAACTTGGAATGAATTAAGAGTAAGATTGAGCAAAAATCAAACAGTTGATAAAGATTTGCAGCAAGAAATTGTAAAGGAGAAAGAACGTTGGAGACAAGTTTTGATAAGAATAGTTTCTGTTGTAAAATATCTTGCTAAATATAATTTAGCTTTTCGAGGATCCAATGAGAAACTTTACCAAGATGGTAATGGTAATTTTTTAGGATTGATTGAGATGATTGCTGGATTTGATGTAATAATGCAATATCATGTTAGACGTATTCAAAATCATGAAATTCATCATCAGTATCTTGGTCACAAAATTCAAAATGAGTTGATTTCTCTGTTGGCTCATAATGTTAGAAGTTCTATCATAGGGATCATTAAAGAGGCAAAATACTTTTCTATTATTCTTGATTGTATCCCAGATTTGAGTCATCAAAAGTAAATGAGTTTGTTAGTACGATGTGTGAATATGTTAAATAAAAAAATAAAAATAGAGGAGTACTTTTTAGAGTTCTTGAAGGTAGATGACACATCTGGATTGGAATTTTTCAATGAATTATTGAATGCATTTAATTATCTTGATCTTAATGTTTATAATGTAAGGGGTCAAGGTTATGACAATGGTTCTAATATAAAGGGAAAACACCAAGGGGTTCAAAAGCGATTACTTGAAATAAATCCAAGAGCATTATATATGTCATGTGCTTGTCATAATCTTAATCTTACTCTTAGTGATATGGCACATTCTTGTGTTAAAGCTGTTTCATTTTTTGGAGCTGTGCAACGTATATATGCATTATTTTCAAGTTCTCCTAAAAGGTGGAAGGTTTTGCTTGATAATGTTTTAGGCTTAACTATGAAATCATTGTCTAACACTCATTGGGAGAGTTAAATAAAAAGTTTTAAAGCTATTAGATTTCAAGCTCCTCAAATAAGATTGGCTTTGATGAAATTATCTAGATCTTGCGATGATGCCAAGTCAAAGAGTGAAGCAAAAAACTTGGTCAGTGTACTTGAGAGTTTTGAGTTTTTACTTTGTATGGTTATTTGGTATGATATTTTATTCACTATTAACATGGTGTGTAAAAAGTTGCAATCTAAATCTATTTGCATTAATACTACCATAAAGCAATTAGAAGTTGTGATGGTATTTTTTGAGAAATATAGAGATGAAGGGTTTAGCTCTAGTATGAATATTACCAAAAGTCTTGCACTTGAAATGAATATAGAGCCTACATTTCCAACTAGACGTTGTATTATTAGGAAAAGACAATTTGATGAAATTAATCATGATGGAGAAATACAATCGCCTGAGGATTCTTTCAGAGTTAACTACTTTCTAGTTGTTGTGGATATGGCAATTGCTTCATTGAAGAATATATTTAAACAATTAACGATATTTGATAATATTTTTGGATTCTTATTTGATTCAAAGAAGTTAAGGTCATTAGATGATAACGAATTAAGAGAATGTTGCACTAATTTTGTGATTACTGTTTCTCATGATAATGTGTCAGATGTGGATTTAGATGATCTTTTTTCTGAATTAAAAGTGTTGCAAATGACTTTACCAAATGAGTTAATGTCATCAGTTGAAATTTTAGAATTTGTTAAAGCTACAGATTGTTATCCAAATGTTTCAATTAGTTATCGAATTCTATTGACTATACCTGTGATTGTAGCATCAGCGGAGAGAAATTTTTCAAAGTTGAAATTATTGAAAATCTACTTGGGGTCATCAATGTCACAAGAAAAGCTTAATGGTTTAGCTATGTTATGTATTAAGAAGGATATGTTGGACAATATTGATCTTGATAATATTATTAATGATTTTGCATTTAGAAATGCACGAAGAAATTGTTTTTCGTAAATCATGATCCTTTGTGTATTTATTAGTACAATTCTCTTATTGTTTTGCAGTCTAATATTGTTGTTTGATTGCCCTGCCGCACTCTCTGCCCACTAATTTCGATATCTGAGGCCTCACATGCTGAAGCAAGAAAACCCCTGTCTTTTACGACATTTCTAAAGCCAACCTAGAATAAAAAAAGCCAAAACGACTTCCTTTCTTTCTAGTTCTCCCCTTCAAGTAAAAAGGCACCCATTTCTAAGATTAGATCCTACTTGCTAGCTTTAGAATAAAATATCGACTCCTGTAGTCAGCTTATAATTTTGCTTTTATAAAAGGAAGTTCCCAAGGCTACTGCGATTGCTATTTTGTTGTTATTGTTACTATTTTTGAAGATTTTATTGTTAATGATTTTTGTAAGATATTATTAGCTGATGTTATAATCATTTAATATTTGATTGAGTATGTATACTTATAAATTGAATCATTTATGTTTCATACAAACATGTAAACTTTAAGTGTATATGTTTGTATATTATCGATTTATTGGGGCCCTTTTTTTTTATTTCGCCCAAGGCCTATAAAACGACCCTGGGTGTATACAAAGAAGGTCTATGTTTCAGATTGACTTTTATTGCTTTCGGTGCTTTCTTCGTGGCATCAAAAATATAACTCATTGTTGGCTTTTTTTCACTATCAGCTAAGCGAAGCACCCTCACCAAAGGCTCACAAACTCGGATAACAAATTGACATTGAGACCAAAATTCTCTATCTTCCAGTATAATATTACAAACCTGCACTTTAACATTAGACCTAATATGCTGAGATGTAATCCACTTATCACTTGTAAACATTTGTTTTTAACTCTTTCTTCATCAAAAAAAAAGTTTGAACTGATAAGAAATTTGTTGCAAATCTTGTCCCAGCAGGATGACACAAATTCATACCATTGGTAAATTCCTTTCTCATCAAATTCAATACCTATGTATGATTATAAATGAACTTTGTCACCTTTTTAGTTTTCTACATAGTCTCATCAATAACAAGAAAATACTTAAGATCTCTTATATTCTCCAGCATTAGGTTAATGCAATGTGCAACATAAGGAGTCCAAAAAAAAGAATTATACGTATTTCTGCAACCTTTTTCCTGCCATTTTATAAGCGGAATCATTATCTGTAATAAACTGAACAATATTTTCTGGCCCTACTTCATTCACAACTTCATCAAATATCTCAAATAAAGTCTCAGTATTTGTAATAAGGCTAGATGCACCAATAGATTTAAAAAACATAGAGCCATTTGTAGAATAAACTAAAAAATTAATAATAGACTCTTGTCTCCTATTTGTCCAACCATCACACATGAGTGAATATCCATAAGTACCCCAATTCACTCTTCTTTCTACCAAATAACTTCTAATTTCATAAACAAAACAACTCAAAAGTTTATTTTTTAAGTCATCAATCGAAGGACCTTTGTATCACAAACCATAAGAGGTTATTGTATCCATCATAGGTTGATAATAATAAGATTGAGAAGTATTGAATGATGAACCTGTATCATACCACCATCTAGCTACTGCCATATTGACATTGTGAGCCGCATCTCTTGATTGCATTGCACTACAAATTGAAGGTTGAGCTCCAACAGTTGTTCGTGGTGCAAAGAAACTAGTCACCTGCCTTATTTCCTTCCTTACATCAAGTTCAGATACTTCTTCTTGAGCCTAAGATGGAACACTACCACTACCACTACCACTACCACTTTCAACATTTCCATAATCACCACAGAAACTAGAAAATGAACTTCCACTACCAATTTCAAAATTCAACCTTTCCCTTCTATCTCTCTCATGTTGATATTCATCAAGCAATGTTTTCATTTGCCACTTCACATCATGTCTTACTTTTCTACTGGGTTCTACATCTTCTTTAACCCCAGCTAAATGCTTCTTCAATCGGGTGATTCCTTTACCTTTCAAATGCTTGTTACAAAACAAACAAATTGTATGATTCTTCATACCTGGGACTAATGCAGCATGAGCCCAAGCTGGATCGTTATATCTTCCTGAAGTAGTTTGATCAGGAGTAGTTGAACTTCCTTCCATTTTTCTGTAACAAAAATATGAAGATGTTAGTTTTGTAAGAAATTAATTCTTTAATAGTTTTATCAACAAAATTAGCAGTGTTAAGTCCTTCATAAGGCAATGATATGTAAAGAATCTCTTAAACCATTACCACATAGTTTTTTTTACTAATTTTCCTCTTACAATAATCAAGATGAATCAAGAAGATTAGATTAATAAAATATTCCACTGTAAATTTGGATAAGATTATTAAAATTAAATTAAAAATTAAAAACTAGTATACATCTTAAATATTGCAATTAATTATGAATTCTTAAACAAATAATAAAAAATTAATTTAATCTAAAATTTAATAACTCAAACTTTAGATATGTCTAACCTAGTCAATTCTAATTGTTGTCTTTCTATATGAATATGATGTCATTTAAGCTTTTTCAATTTAGGTTTTTTTGTGTATGTTTAGACAATTTTTCTTTTCTTTAGGTAATGGTAATGTAATTGCACTTACAACTACATGCTTGTGTTTATATAAACTTGGTTAAATATAGGAACAACCAAATGTGAATTATAAGCAGTAAGGTCATTGTTAAAAAAACACTATTAAAAGTTATAACTAAAATTTAGCAAAGCATGAATGGATCTTCTTAATTTTTTGTTTTATTTTTAATTTTCTGTTTTTATGTTCAAATTTAGTAAACAAAATTTGTTTGTTTCAAAGTTCAAACCACAAGTGAACCAAGCCATTGCAATTTACCACATAGCAATATACGACTTTCATGAATCATGAACCAAACTAACAAATACAGCTTTCATATTTTCATTACCATCAAATTCTTCCAAACCAACCATAAACATACGATTTTCATTTTTTCATTACCAAAACCAAAAGCCAACCGAAACATTACCAACTTCAAATCCAATCCAACACCAATTCTCCAACCAACGACAAACAATTAACTAGAAACAATCACCAATCCTTCACAATTTCATTCCATTAACCAGAAATAATCACAATTCACAATACAAACAATTAACCATAATCATTCTAACAGAAACTAAAAAAATAAAACACACCCAAACCAACAGAAATCATAATCGGTGATGGGTCGAGAATCGAGATCTGGGAATTATTCCCAGATCTGACAATAGAGTTGATGGTGGTTACGTCGAAGATTAGAGAGGGAGAGAAGAGTCGATGGTGGTTGGTCGTGGAGGACGGCTGATGGGTTAGTGGCGATAGGCGACGTCGTGTGGTGGAGGAAGATGTTCGAAGCTTGGAAGATGATGTCGTATGGTGGAGGAGCAGTGGAGCACCACCAAAGAGCACCGCTGGAGCACAACCACCGCTGAGGAGTGGAGAGGATGACAAGAGGAGAGCGACAGAAAGAGGATCTTCTTTGAGAGAGAGAGCAAAATTGAAAAATGAGAAGTAGAGATGCAGAGGAGTTGTGAGTCGGGAAAGGGGGTTATTTAGGGATTTTTTTGGCAAATTGTTCCTCAAGTTTTTGGAGTTTCACGGTATCGGCCTAGTAATTTTTGGTATTGTGAATACCAGTTGGCACTAGGCAAAAATAGCCGGTACCTAAAATCGGTACTAACAACATACCATACTGGCCAAAAAATGGAACAGTATCCATATCCATGGTTGAAACATCAAAATGACAGCCATGTTTTTTTTATGGGATGTTACGTGATCAAGTTTACTAAACCATAATACATACTCGACTTGTCTTCAACTGGACTTATATGTCCAATCACATCTTATGAATATATTCATTTTTTTAATAACTATCTATTTATACTTAATGTAACCTCAAACCTTTTGGGTTTGGTCTCTGTTATTTCTACATTAAATTAAGTGGGTGGCCCACTAACCTAGTGTTTTAATTTATTATCCACTTATAAAAGTTTGGCCAATTAAAAGAATGCCTAAAATATTGATAATTTTTGTAAGGCTATGTACACTTTGATGGAGTGGGTACATTTAAAAACTCAACAGTTATCTCTCTTGGTCCTCTTCTCCTATTTATAAAAGAAGATACATAACCCCTTTCTAAAGGTTCCCTTCCATCATTTGAATGACATATTATTTATGTATCACATTAGATAAGGAGAAGAAGAGATCAAGAATTTAAGGTCTACAAATCAAAGGGGATTTATCGTTTTAATATGGCTGCATGTTCATCAAATGGTATGTTAAAATTTGTGAATGTATGATGGTTTGTATGCAATTGTTATTGGGTTATTGTGTTCATCTCCGCATGAAATTTCTAACACTTGGTATCAGAGCCTCTGTTGTTTGTATTGTTTGTGGTATTTTCTGTCATTTGCCGCACACTTCTGGTTTTAATCTATTCTTCTATTCTCATGTACCTCCGTAAAAGGTTTTCGGTATTTTCATGGCATGTTGTTTTATGTAATGAATGGCATAATTTGAACTTGATCTTCTCGTGATTTGTATGAAAATATATGTGTTTGCTATGTGATGGTTATGTAGAGCCTGCGTTGTTTATAATGTCTGCGTCATATTGTTTTCGGTAATATAATGGCATAATGATTTGCACATTTTTCATACTCTTCCGAAAACGTTTTTCATTGAATACCAGTGGGTTTAAAGATGTTATTGTTATGTATATTTACCATTGTTGAACAAAGAACTCTTACCTTTCTGTCAATATTTTCATATTTTGACATGAAATTCATTTTTTCTATATCCACGCCTGTCAAATAATTGTTTCTTGTTTAGAATATGAACTGTAGATGTAGATATAGAAACAAAGTGTGGTTTAAAAAAAACAATCATCGGATTTTTCTGGCACCAACATTGAAGACGTTTTTGGAAACTTGAATGTTGGGAAGGTAGGTTAATGGATTTAGGATTTGGGATGGATTGTTGTTTGTAAGACACCCATTAAAGAATCCATTAAAGCATTTACAGCAAAACAAAACAAAAACCAGATGGGCATCTGGAGGAAGAAGACGTGTAGGAAATGTTTGGCGCGTGGACTACACGCGCCAGACGTCTGCCAACTGCAACGTCTGGCACGTGTGGCACACGCGCCAGATGCTGCATTGGATAAGGCATGGGCTGGCGCGTGCAGACAAGGCCCTTAGGCCCAATATGCATTTTAAGGCTAGTTTTGGGCTATTTATAAATGTAAGGTTTATTAGTTTAGATAGTTACCAAAGTGACCTAAATTAGTAAATCTTATATTGATTAAATTACATAAAAGAATAAAAGGGAGACTTATAAACTCTTAAGAAAATATTTATTTATTTATTTATTTTAATAATAATTAGGAGAATGAGACTAACCCAAAGGAGAGTCAATTTCTGCTAATTATTAGTTAATGATTAATTTTATGTTGTTTAGAAAGGAAACAAATGGATACCCAAAGGTAACATATAAATGACATAAAATAGTCAAGTATTTAAGCTCCCTCCAAGTGAACACTGGATATGTTAAAATTTACCCAAAGGAGAATTTTAACGATATCAATAGTTCATTGTTTTTTAATTTTATACTTGAGGCCTTATTGTGAGCATTGTTCTATTTTGTACAGTTCGCACTTCGTTACACTCTCTTGTATCTGGAATGAATGTTTTTGATGGGTCTAATTTTTCTGAATGGTATGAAAGAGTCCAATTCTTACTGGGTGTATTGGATCTTGACCTGGCTTTAATAACTGAAAAACCTCCTAAAGCTACGGATGACAGTACTCCGGGGTAGGTGGAACAATCAAAGGCCTGGAAAAAATCCAATAGGCTCAGTCTGATGTTTATAAGAATGACCATTGCCAATAATATCAAGACCTCTCTCCCTCAAACTGAGTCAGCCTCAGAATTTCTGAAATCTATTAAGGAGCGCTTCAAACGCGCCGATAAGTCTCTTGCAGGCACATTAATGGCTGAATTGACCACCATGAAATATAATGGTTAGTGTAACATCCCGTTTCCAGAGAACTGGTCGGACCAGAGAAACGGGTCCAAGTGTGGTAAATTACCACACCTCATGCTCATGCAGTTGTGAATAGTGAGTTTAGTGTACATGCGTTCATGACGATTAT
>JANQBM010000005.1:10125367-10149237 GCA_025594535.1 Erythroxylum domingense
GAGCAAATGAAGAAAATTCCTTATGCATCAGCTGTAGGGAGTTTGATGTATGCTCAAACTTGTACTAGACCGGATATTAGCTTTACTATTGGTATGTTAGGAAGATATCAAAGTGATCCAGGATTCGAACACTGGAGAGCTGCAAAGAAGGTTATGAGGTACTTACAAGGCACAAAGGACTATATGCACACCTACGAAAGATCAGAACATTTAGAAGTTATTAGTTACTCAGATTCTGATTATGGTGGTTGCCTTGATAGCTTAAAGTCAACTTCAGGATATGTCTTAATGCTGGCAAATGGGGAAATATCGTGGAAGAGTGAAAAACAATCATTTACCGCTTCATCCACAATGGAAGCCAAATTTGTTGCTTGTTTTGAAGCCTCAAGTCATGCTTTACGGTTGCGGAATTTTATTTCAGGGCTTAGTATTGTCGACTTTATTGCTAAACCACTGAGAATATATTGTGATAACATTGCAGCTGTTTTCTTTTCTAAAAATGGTAAATTTTCTAGTGGATCAAAACACATAGATTTAAAGTATTTAGTTGTTAAAGAAAGAGTCCAGAAATAACAAGTGTCAATTGAAAATATTAGGACCACACTTATGGTTCCGGATCCATTAACAAAAGGATTACCTCCAAAGGCGTATTTGGAACATGTTATGAGGATGGGTCTTGTGAGGAATCTATAATTTGTATTATAATGAATGGTGGTTATGTAATTGACAATTTGCGCATTAAAGATTGTTTCTGTATATTCTTGTTTTCAATTATGGGTGCATGTTTTATTATCTGATAAACAAGAATAGTCCTGACAGGACAAATTACAAGGGCTAGAATAGCATTCAAGATTGGATTAGTAAGGGTTATTAATGTGTGGTGCATGGAAGGAAACATGACGTTATGGTTATGTAACCGTCATGATTCGCATTTATGATCTAAGCTAATTCAGTATTATGGCATATGATTTTGAGCGCATTGGCTAAGTTTGTTGAAACGTGATCACATGTGTCAACCATGTTTTCTAGTACATATTTTATAAATCGAAGTATATATACATATATATTATAGTTTTCATAATTGGTTTAGTGGACCAAGTGGGAGAATGTTATTTCCACATTAAATTAAGTGGGTGGCCCACTAACCTAGTGTTTTAATTTATTATCCACTTATAAAAGTTTGGCCAATTAAAAGAATGCCCAAAATATTAATAATTGTTGTAAGGCTATGAACTCTTTGATAGGGTGGGTATATTTAAAAACTCAACAGCTATCTCTCTTGACCCTCTTTTCCTATCTATAAAAGAAGATACATAATCCCTTTCTAAAGGTTCTCTTCCATCATTTGAAAGACATATTATTTATGTATCACATTAGATAAGGAGAAGAAGAGATCAAAAATTTAAGGTTTACAACTCAAAGGGGATTCATCGTTTTAATATGGCTGCATGTTCATCATATGGTATGTTAAAATTCGTGAATGTATGATGGTTTGTATACAATTGTTACTGGATTATTGTGTTAATTTCCGCATGAAATTTCTAACAGTCTCAACTTAATAGATTTGTCAAAACAAATGTTAGCATAAAAATTAAAAATATCATATATGCAGATATGTTATAAAAATATCCTGACGTTGTAATTAATAAACTATATTAAATATACAGAAAAATCACAAAGTAAGAATATTTTTAGAAATGTCATATCAAATAGGTTTAAACTAAAACTAAGATTATTTTAACAAGATAACTGGAAATCCGTTTATATAAACAAATAAATATGTGTATTATATTACATTATGACATTGTTATTTATAAAAAAGTATGATACTTAAGTTTCATTAAAAGGAATTTATAAAATAGTAAAAAATGAATTTTAACCAAAATCTTAATCTTTTAACAAAATTCAACATCAAATCAATTTCGAAAAGAAGGTAATAAGTACTAATAATTTTATAACAAAAATAATAATTATAATCATAGGTACACTTAATAGTAAAATCAAACTTACAAAAGCATTGACTTTTCTGGTCACCGTTTGTCTTCCACACACCCTCTTGTTGTTGTAGGCCTCAAATCAAAGGTTCTCTGTTCTCCACACTTCCTCAACGCAGACATCACCGACAACAATGACCCATATCCTTTTGATTTCTCCTCTGTTTGATCTTTTCCTTATTGTTTCTGTTTTTTTTTTCTTAATTATGTTGAGAAGTCTGTGAATTTTTTTCCTTGACTCCGATCGCCGTCGCACGCGGCAACCAAAGAGAGCGCGATCGCGAAAGAGCTCAAGCTCGTGGCGGCGGCAAGGGAAGCAAGGGGAAAGATGACGGTTTGACTCCCGAGCAGCGCCGCGAAAGGTCAACCTTTAATTTTTTTCTCTCCTTTTCTGATCTTTTTGTTGATTTCCTTTGTTCTTATGTGTTTTTTCTGTTTGCATTTTTTTTTTGTGTAGAGACGCGAAAGCTCTTCAAGAAAAGGCTGCGAAGAAGGCGGCACAAGCAGCTTCCGGCGGCGAGTCCTCCGCCAGTAAAAATAATAAAAAGTAAAAAAAAAAAGCATATCTATCTATTGTTGATCTGCAGGTCTTTTTCAATATTATCCTTCTATTGTTGTCAACTTAATTGTTACATTTAGATTCAGTTTTATGTGGTCAATAAGTTTACATCTTACTGATATTTGAGGTGCTTATCGGCTATGTTGTTGATGTATCATAACCGTTGGTGTTTTATCTAACAATTTAATGTTTGTGTTATAATCTACTATGTTGGTTTGGACATATTTGGCCTGAGATTTTGATGATTAATTTTATCTGCCAATTTCATGGAGTTCTTGATTATGATATGAAATTTTAGGGTGCATATTATTGGCTTATGCTTGCTAGTTTTTGTAGATCATATGAGCGAGAGGGGAATGATGCATAAAAGCATATTAGGTGCTTGCTTGTTCTTTCTGGGTAAGTTTCAAGGAGCAGTTCTCTTTTCTTTTCTTGATCCAAAGCTTTTGAAAACTCATCGGTCATTTAAAGATTAAGAACTTTAGTTAACTAATGATTTGGGAGCTTCTAATTTTGGATTTTTAACTAGATAGTATGAATGCCTATGCATGCAGATTGTTTCTCTTTATGCACTTGCCAGAAAAAGGGAAGTAGTAATGTAGCACCCAGTAGATAATGAATCATTGATGATTAGGCAACACTGCTTGCTATTGAAGAAACAAAGTCAGTCTATACTTGGTCAAACATTGGTTTCTTGCTAGAAGCCAATATGTCCATTCTATAGGTACACTTATTGTCTATGCATAGAGATAGCAGGCAATGGTTTGTGCTAGTTAGAGGATAAGTTAAACTTATGTGGGGATCTTTCAGGCAACTTCCTTTGCCATTTAGGAGCAATCATTTTAAATGATGCAATATATCTTTAATTCATTATTCTAGAAACTTAGAAGATAATTCTATGATACATCTGCAAGAAGATGACCTATACTCGTTACTAGCGTTTGCAGTTTACACGTTGTGCCCAATATGTACAGGCAAGTACTCAAGTAAATACGAGGGTGTTGCTTGACTTCCTACTGTTACATTAACCTGTTTGACAATCAGTCCAACCAATAGATGAGGGTTTGAAGTTGGCTTTTGTTTCGTTTAGTAGGAGAGAATTTGGGATGTAGGTGGCTAGAACTTATATAGATGATTGTTTCAAAAATAGTGTACTAGCTCTCAAAAGGCGGGTCAAACTTCAAGGGATTGCATAGTGATATATGAAAACTTAAGGACCTCAATTAAGGAAACATTATAAAAGACATTGATCGATTTGATACTGAAAAATGTTAATGATGCTAAAGTGTACATAGATTTATTTCGAGTATAAACCAGAGATGATACAAAAGGCTGTCTATTAAACCTAAGATGTACTTGGTGCCAGACCATCCCCGTTGTTCTTGCTTCTTGTATGAGGTGAAGCTTCTACTATGTGTCTGTCAATGGCTTTAAATTGGGCGCACCATTTCATCTCCCAGAGCATATGTATAACAATGCGAATCTGTACACTTCAGGGCATGCTGAGGTTGTGTCTGCAATGCTGTTTTGTTCTCACCATTCGATACTTTGTAACTTGGAAAATTTAGATTATTAAATTGAGGAAGCAAGTTACCATTCAGAAGATAGATGAGCTTCTGTTCTTTTCTAATTTAGTTGGTTTTAATGGTTTAAAAAGCATGATTCAATTATTTGAACGCTGTAGATTTAGGAAATGTTACGCGTTGCAGAAATTATGAATAAATGATTTAGACATGTCGAGTCGCTGCACCAAAATGTGTATATTTGATTGGTAATTGTTTTTTGATACGCACAATGGGACGTTTAGCTGTAGCCTATTCGTGGACATGCATACCAATTCTCGTAGTTTAGAACAGTTATTGCATGAGAGCTTGGGGGTGCGAATCTTTGGCAGAGAGAGTTGGATTTATTTATCTGGAAATCAGTAAACGATTAAAAGTTCACACAAATTCAAGAGACCTAAGAATTACATTACTACTGTTGCTAAGACGACAATGAGAGATCAAATGCATGAGAGGAACTGTTGCATAAGTGTTAGCCATGCCAACCCAACGTTCATGTTTACACCTCAACTCAAAGCAAAACTCCAAGGGATAGTCAGACAGACTTCATTTAATAAATCTGTATACCTATCGGTTCAACAAGAAGACCCGCAAGATCCCGGCCTTTCTAGTCCAACTGACCCAAGTTGGGGTGTGGCCTATGAACTTTCTGTAGATCCAATTGGTTCTTTCGTTCAAGTCAAAGCCTTTGTTTTCAACATTTTCCTTCACATTTTAGTAAAACATGTTTTCATCCTCGTTTACCAAAAAAATATCAGCAACCAAAAAAAACATAAATGACTACGATTAAATGAAAACTAGAAACGATAATAAAGAATGTTTTCTTATAGTCTTTTTATTCTTCTTCCGTTTGGAAAAGATTAAGAGGTTAAGAGCTTAATCATGACACGTCTTACACCAACCGTAAAAGATAAAAAAGGTTCCTTCATGCTGTATTTCAATGCTTGTTTTGGAAGTTGGAATATGTATATCTATTATCATAATTACACATAACCTATTTATGTTTGTGTGGCAATGTTAATGTATTTTTATATCCATATAGATGGAAGTAAGGCAGGGTGTTTAGGGTTGTGAAGGCACAAGCATTTATTGGTAGGAGTTGTCCAACATATGAAATTGTAGGTTATGAATTAACGTGCCATCCACCCCACTTATCAAGCACGTTATTTTTCTTATAAACTATTTCGATTTCCTCTCATGTCTCTTCATTGTCTTTCACGGCTATTTTTTGATATATACAATGAGAAAACATATATAAAAACGAGAAAAAGAAGAAAAATAATTCTGAAATATTATGTGAAAAACCAGGAAGTTAATTACTTGCCAATCTGTCGTAACCTTTTTTCAAATCAAAATACTGATTTGATGTTTTTATATTATCAATATAAAAAATTATCCATCAGCTTTGTGAAAAACAGAAGACTAACACATAGAAAACTAAAGCTAGCTTTCTTAAAAATACTTCAAAAACATGTTACTCGGAAAAAGACTCTCTATCGTATTAGGGTAAGACCGTGTATTATAATGGACCTTATCAAACTCTCACTTAATATTGTTGTTGTATTTTAAAAGACATCTTCATGAATACAATAGTTTACGATGAATTTATTGTTGAATTCCCTCTTAAAAAAGTTGCTGATTCCGTCTTTAATGGGATTATTGATTGGTACTTTTTTGGTACCGTAAAGTTGTTTAATGTTAAGATAAACTAGAGACTTTATTTTAATGTTTTCAAGTCACATGGAATTCTTGTACAAGTGACCTAAATTCCTCACCCACACCAAATAAACCAATAAGCCTCATAGACCACATGCATACATATTGATTTCACTAACTGCTTATATGTTGTCCTACGTGGTCATTGACAAAACATTATAAATAAAAACAAAAGGGATAGAATAAGAACAAAAAGGAAACATGTCAATGATATAAACAAGGGCTTAATTAAACACTTCCTGTAATGGAGTTGTTAGGGTTGCTTATTAACAATCTTTGTTTGGATTATCATAGGCGACGACTTTTTGTGATTAGGAGAAGCCAATACATATTGTTAAGAGTAGAGAGCATATACGTCATTAAACAAACTTATCCAAGCATTGCGTTTTTGTCCATAGGGTATGTAGATGGCCACATAAAACCAGCTCGAGTCCATACAATCCCTCCACATTCTCTAAAAGTTTGTTGCAAGTTTTTGTCCTGTAAATGTAAGGGTTTAATACATCAGCCTGTTGTTTGGTGGAACTCTCAATGGCCTTTGTTGTGTTGAAGGGATATCTGATAAAGGGCCGTATAAAAAAGATAATAAAAAGGACATACATTAAAAGTTGGTAAGTAGAAAATAAAAAGTAAATATTGTTCGTTTTGTAAACTACACTATAATTAAGAATGATACCAAAGAAAATATACAGAAAAGAGAGTTATTTTCTATTAATAATCTTAACTCCTTACTTATTTTATCATACCATTTCTTTTAAATTACCTTTTTCTCAATTATGAGAGAGAAATATATAAAACTTGTAACATCGATTAACAAAAAAAATTGAATCCTTCGTTCTATAATAAAATTATAAGTTTTGTTGGTGTATCAAATAATATTGACCTTTAAATAATTATAAATAAGTAAGTTATGGTTTAGGGTGTTTGAACTTAAAGATGATGAAAATTCAAGAATATTATATATATTGTCATTTGAGCCAAAGTTTTAATATGAATCAAACACTATAAGTTAATAAAAATAAAATATAAAATTTACTTAAGAAAAATTAATTATTTATCCCTTTTTTAATCCCTTCACAGATTATAAATTTAAATTTAACTATTTGAAATCAAATCTTTATTTATATGTATACATGCATAATAATTGATTTTAATATATTAAAATTTTTATTTATTTAATGCAATTCAAGAGTTAAATATTGAATATAAGATATAAATTTTTATTAATATTCTTCAATTTAATTAATAACTTGAATTAATAAAAAATAAAAAATTAACTAATAAAAAATAATTATTTATTTCTTTTGAAATTCCTTCAAAAACTATAAATTAAAATTCAATTATTTGGTATTAAATATTTATTTTTATTCTTTATATGATGTATACACGAATAATTATTTATTTAAAATTTTGCATATATATTTAAATATTATCTTTTTAATGCAATTAAATTATGCGATGCAATAGAACAAATTAGCTATTGAACTTAACGTATATTAATATTTTTATATTTAATTAATAACTTCAAAATTAACAAATTTTCAATTAGTTATAGTTTTATCATGAATAATATTTTTAAAAATATTAACATTATAATTATATTACTTTATTATTATTATTATTATTATTATTATTGTACTTGTATTTGTAAATTTAGATAAAAATTTATTTAAACCTTTTGTTTTACATATATACAAGGCTAATTTACACCTTAAAAAATTGTGGTCTACCTTTCACTCTCTTACACAATAGATAGATTGCATGTCAAATTATTTATTTTACTTATTCTTAATCTACATGTATAATACAAAATATATGTGACAAGTTATAAAAATAATAATTTTAAGTTATGAAACTATATCATCATCATCATTTTACTAAATGCTTAATATAAAAAATTTTACTTAACTCTTACAAAATATAAATTTATTTTATTTATGCATTAAATTATATTAGTTCATAAAATCTTCAAACTTTTTTTAAAAATGTTATTAAAGGTAGAGAGGTAAATCTCTTATTCAAACTAACGGATGTTTGTCATGTTATGTAAATTTAGGGTATGCGAATTAACATTTAAGTACCATAATAAATTGAAATATGGGTTTAAATACAAGTTAACAAAAATTAAAAGTTGATTTGAAAAGAAAAGAAAAAAGGTGAAACGTGCACTTAAAAAGAGTGAGCCACAGAGATACTTTTAGCGGCAACAACTCAGTTCTAAGAGTGGAGCTCTACCAAAATGAGCTATGTGCTCGTGAACTAAGTGGAACATTTATGGAGTCTGATGCTTCTTGATTGGAAGTTGAAGGATTAAATTAGTAACTTTCCTTATAAAAATGCAAATTTTCAAGTATTTAGTGCTTAAATATTGCATTTTTTTTTACTTTTATTAGAAAAAGGTTATGATTAATTACCTTCTTTGTAAATTAGTATAGAATTAATTAACCTAAACGTGACTGTCCCATTGAAAAAAACAAAAACAGTGAAGGGATTCAGTAATTTACTGAATTGATAAAGAAATAGAGCACTATTCGTCCATAGTCCTACTCCTTCTAAAGTCAAGTTCTAAGCTTATTTATCTTATCATTAACAAGTCTAAAATGAGTGGTCATTGATGGCTGACCACAAACATTTAGACGTGTGGAGGCACTCTATTCGTTAGCCGCTTGCTAGGTGCATACGTTTCTTTCGCCACCAACCTAATGTCTTAGATTCCGGTGGCTTTTGCCCACATTTTCTGGATAACAGCCAATAACAATATTGTTCGGCGATCATTAAGCTAATCAAAAAAGGATGATGATAACGGTAATGACATTGATAATGAAGTTTTTGTATATAATATAAACCGTAAAGTGCACTAGCAGTCATGTTATCTACAGGGTATTATAATTTATTCCCATACAAACTTAACTTACTTGTACTGGTGGAAGTCATGATGGTACTCATGAGCAGATGGGTAAGTACAACTTAGTTTTCTGAGAGGATAAGATTTTCTAGTCCATCTTCCTCGAGGGTTTGCTGTCTGTCTACGTATGATCATCTTTTATGTACAAAAGTTACATATACAAGATGGCATGACAATTGACACCCACAAACACACATGATATATATATATATATCAAATGTATGATGATCCATGAATCTAGAGTACCATCAAATGGTAATTGAGGTACATGCTAGAATAGAGATTCCAATATAGATGCCCTCAGAAGCTCTTCTATTCGGTACAAAAGGAAGGAAAAATGATGTATGGAATAGGGAATCTTCTTGAGCATTAAGATTCCATTTTGATGCAGCAGTTTTTATCTTACACTCTGTTTGGTCCCCCTTTTTTTTTTTGGTTTCTTATCTAACTCTATGTGGGTCAACTTAGAACATTTGTGTACCTATAGGCCGGTTTTACATGATTGGAAGGCAAGGAGTAGGAAAGTTTTCTATCAAAATATAAACTTCCAAGAGAGGCAAAGAAAATGCTTTTAAAGGAACATGAAAGGAAAAAATGCTGAAGAGAAGTTACACAGTCAATTGCCTGGAGTAGATATGCTAGACATTCACATTTTTAATTTATATTTTCAGTTAAGTCTAAAGAAATTGAAAGAGCAATTTTTTTAAATTGACAATGCATCAGACTCTGCAACTAAAAGGCTTTGAGGTTAGTTGTGAAGGTTAAGAGGCCTCCATCTTAGAAACTGTTAAGAAAAGGACAAAAGGCAACCCTTCCCTTTCTCTTTCTACATTACATCAGATCAAAGATATATGCAGAATATTCACCATAAAACATGAAGTGGGAGACTGGATCTGTCATTAGTGCACTGGAACATTATAATATGTCATTGATCCTAAGATATGCTTAATGTCAATAATTTCAGTTTCATTTATGCAAGACTTGGAGTTGGAATTCTTAACCATGTCATGAGTCATTCATGCCTAACCAACAACTTAGGTTGTGAGAAGCAAAATTCTTATCTTCAAGAGGTTGAGAAATGAGAGGCTTGTGGAATGGAAGAGAATTTCAACAATTGAAGTTAAATGATATGTCATAAGGCAATAGGTTATGTCTGTCACAAGCTTAATCCTTCTTTTTAAGACCAAAAGTTAGGACTTTCATTTTCAATTCTTGTTGTTTGAGGCCCAAAATACAGGGAAGCAATAAAGAACATTGATAATGGGGGTAGAAAGCAACATTGGAGAAACATGGTCTCATGTTTCTACTTTCTGATCATCAATATTGGACAGATAGAACACGTAAGGTTTATTTTAGCCAAGGACCATGTGCCGGCTCCGATATATAAAATTAAAATCACAAACAACTGCACTTTGGAAGAACTTGTTCACTCACATAGTTTAATTAAAACTGCCCAAAAAGTGAAAACTGGGCTCCTTGGAATCTCTTTCCTTTTATTGGCATTTCTACTCAGAATGGTCACACCAGGTGGCACTGACTAGAGATGGTAGCTTGAGATGATTGCAAACTAATATCACCCATCAGGGATTCTAATCATTTGCAGCAGAAATTTGGAGGTTCAAACAATGGCCCATTCCTTCCTTCCTTTATTTTTATTTTCTTCTCAATTGATGAAGTGCTTAGGTGGCTCCAAGCTTTTCTCAAAAGACAGGTACTGATGCTCCAAGAAAAGCCAAATAAGGTATACCTGTGCTCCTATAGCTTTAGCCATCTGTTAAGTATTCAAATGAATACAAAACAGCCACGATTTCCTCATTAAGCATAAATGAACCAAGTTTGAAACGGTTCCTGTTCAAAGCTGATGATGTGAATGGTAATATTTATTATTAGGCACATTAATATGTACTTTATGTCTAATTATCTGACTTCCACACTGATCATGAATCAAGTTGGTCACCCAATAAGATAATATTGCTAATAATCAAGCAAAGTTATCAATGATTTTTCTCAGTGTTTTTCCTTTACCATGATTTTGAATGTTGATCATGATGCTACTTAACTTGAATGAGAAGGTAAAAGGAAAAAAAAAAGGCAAGAATATTATTCATGTGGATGTTATAGATAGGCACTCACATGATCATTTGTAAATATAATGCCATGAACAAAGGTTTGAGGTTCTTCCAGTCACTTTCGCTGGAGAATATTCATCCATTTCATGAAGGCTAAATCACAGGTAAAACAATATGGCTGAGTTGTCAAGTTTTGATTGGTATATTAAAATTGTGAATGGAAGGCACGAAACAGGAGGTGCTAAGTTTATTCTTTCTTATTCTTTTTCAGAAATGGCAGATCTGACTCAGACGATAGCTTTATTGGGATAAAGTAGGTTCCTTCTCCTATTTGTAATTAAACTTAATAGATAGTCTCTCAAGAAGAGTACTTTAGAATTATATATATATAGTTTAGTGCCCTCATTTGCATCATCTGTAACTCTTTCTTTGTATGTTCTGCCTGACACCAAAGATTTACTTGTATGGAGGATCAGTTTCTTAAAATGGAAACCTTGATGGACAAGGATTATCCATCTTGCAATTTTTATGGTATGGGAACAGGATTGAAGTATGCCCTCAGTCCAACAATTTGGAATGCCCTGACCGAAACTAGTTGTCAGGAAACTGGACGCGGAGGTATGAGATCTCCATCGGCATCAACGTCTACAGAAAGGTTGCTGTCAAGTTCTGAATCAAGTTCTTCGGTAGAGGAGGTTTCAGGCTTCAAATTGAACGCCAACATCTCTGGATTTGTTAAACAGGAAGAAGCTAAACAAAGCCATGCAGGTACTTTTGTCTCAGGATTGAATCTTGTAAATCTAGGATCACCATCACTATCTGATATCAAGCAAAGCCGCACGCCTGTAAATTTCTTGAAATCATTCCCAGAACTAAACCGTGTTCAAGTATCTGAACCTCCTTCTCCATCTTCATTCCCAGCCACATCAAAGATCCCAAATTTGACCTTGTTTTTGCAGGATCCTACCTTGTTAGATCCATCCAAGCAAATTGTAGATTCAATTGGCAAGAGCCAAACATGCCAACATGTGCCATCATTTCCCAACACTTCATTTTCGATGACACAACCAGGCCAACTGCATTGCCAACCATCTGGCAACGAATGGCTCACGATCAATCAAACCTTCACAAACCATTCCACAAAGGGTTTTAACGACTACTGGCTCAGCACAACCAAGACACAGCCAATGAAACACACGGGTCGACGAGTGCAGCATCAAAATCGGAAGTCTTCTCTGCTATCGTCACCAGGAAAGCTCTACAGAGGAGTGAGACAAAGGCACTGGGGCAAATGGGTGGCAGAGATAAGGTTACCAAGAAACCGTACAAGGGTCTGGTTAGGGACTTTTGACACAGCAGAAGAAGCCGCCGTTGCTTACGACACAGCAGCATACTTGTTACGTGGAGACTACGCACATTTGAACTTCCCAGATCACAAACATCAACTTAAAGCCAACTCCTTGAATGGAACCACAGCAGCTCTTCTTGAAGCAAAGTTACAAGCAATATCACAAGGCATTTCTAGTCAGAAGCACGTTAATCCAAGTTCAACATCCTCAAAATCGCACGAATACGAGACTAACACAAAGATCAAAGCTTTTGGCGAATACCCAACAAAGAAAGACTGGAAATATGAACCGGCGAACAAGGTTGAACTTGACTGTGAAGTGATTGAGAACAATAAGAGAAGTCATCATCATCAGGAGTTTGTAGTGTCTGATCATACGGAAGCCGCAGTTCAGTTAAGTAGGATGCCTTCATTGGACATGGACACTATCTGGGATGCTCTTTTAGTCTCGGATTCGTGATAATTCGGCCTCCATCTATGCAACCTCGGATCTGAGTTTGGTGATGTCGAGATTGCTGAAAGTTAACAGATCTTAAATTTTCACGTTCTGGCTTTGAATAGCATATACTTGACTCTTCTTGTTCTTTTTTCTTTTTCTACTTTTTTTAAGCTTTCGCCTTTTTCATTTTTTCATCAGGAAGCGTGGAGTTTGGTTCCTTCCAGTCTTACTTTTCAGATTTTAGAAAATATATTGAATCTTCTTACAGATGGTTGATTGCTTCAATGATGCCTGCTACGTATGCGGCCTTTCTCTTCTCTTTTCTTTCTTTTAATGCTTGCTTTTCTTATATTTTCCTTCTGCTTTAACTTTCCGATTGGTCTTATTAGTTTATAGATCATGAATTTGCAGTTGAGTTGGGACAAATAAATTAAAAATACATGGTCAAGATGCCATCAGAATTAGTAAATGTGTGTATCATTTTATCATAATATTGAAAAAATACTTATGGAGGTAATTAGTTTTTCAATTATCAAAACTAATTTGATGATTTAGTAAATTCTAAAATTAGTTTATCTGATAGTTTAGTAAATTTTAAAATTAGTTTATTTTCTAAAATTATTCACTTCTTGTATGTTTTTAACTAATTAGAAAAATTAGCTTTTCTTCTAAAACATTATGTTCTTAACTGTATTATGTTTAGACCTCTTTTATTTAACTATATTTAAAATCTTATATTATTTAAATTTATTCTTAAAATTTTGAGTGTTGATAATGTAGATTTTTTTTAACCCTTCCAACAACAAAAATGCAATTAGGATTAATTATAGTTAAACAAGATAAAATTTATTTTGAATGTTATTATCATATTGACATATTTGTTAAATTTTCATAGTAAAGTATCAAGACAAATTGTTGTACAAATTATTCAATTGTAGGGATATTTTAAACCAAAATTTAGATTTTAAACTTATAAAAAGAAAATTTAAAAATAATCAAAATGCATAAGATTACGTGATATATTTTGTTAATTAGAAAATAGCGCAATATTTTCTTTCAATACGACAAAAAGCTACAAAACTCTAATAACTTACAACTATCTTCTCCAAAATTTACCTATAAAATAGAAAAGAGATGCATTGGCTTAACTACTTCTTCTCACCAATATTAACACATAAAATTATGTGAGTAAGCAATCTCTTTATTCTTTTTAGTATTGTTGATTCTGCAATTTTTTGTATTTAAATAGTGCTTCAAATGTTAAAGGATCTTGAATTGAGATGAAAAATCCATCAGGTCGTGGTGGGTCTGTATCATTTTGTTGTGTATGTAAAATGTGATCAAGTGTAGAGATTCTATTTGA
Organism: Erythroxylum domingense; assembly: GCA_025594535.1. Lineage (NCBI taxonomy): Eukaryota > Viridiplantae > Streptophyta > Magnoliopsida > Malpighiales > Erythroxylaceae > Erythroxylum > Erythroxylum domingense. The sequence continues at coordinate 10,139,323 of JANQBM010000005.1, forward strand.
TCTAGGTTGTTAAATATTTTAGTAAGACAAAAAAAGTAATAATAAGAAAATAGTGGAACAATAACTAAATAACACCATATGCAAAACAAATATATGGTTAAGCAAGTTTTGATTGTCAATTATAGCCTCCATTGTCCTCTTATTGGGTAGAAATATGGAATTTTATAGATCACTGTTTAAGAAAGTCAAAATTTTATTAAAAAAATTATAGTTAAAAGAATAGCGTGGCCCATTTTTCCTAATTCACTTCATTGTATAGAACTACATAATAGAAAATAAATGTGTCATTATCTTACACTTTCGTTATACACTTTTGATGATCAAAAGATAAGTATTAGAGAAACTGTTTCTTAGACTATATCAAAATCTCCCTTTTGAAAGTCAAATATTGCAACTTCTCTAAAATTATCTCTTTCTTTTTTTATTTCCTTTCCTCTATTATCACCTTTATCATTGACTTACAATACTAAGTTCTACTTCTTATGTAACATCTTGTTTCTATACAAAGGGTCATAGCCTTAAATTTCTGTAAATGAGAAATAGCAATGAGAGATTAGAAAAATACATTTTATACTCATGCATAATATTAGCATATACATACGTGAATTTGATGGTTTTGCACATATTACAATGATTGTTCATGCACTCATTTGACATTTTTTGGGTATAATTGATTTTAATATGATTATGATATGAAATGTAGTTTATATGTCTTGAAAATCGATTTGTTGAGTTCAAATATTGATATAAAATTTTTGGTGAAAATTTTAAAATTTATGATAATTATGAGTAATTTTGGACTAGAAAGCAGAACAATTGATAAATGATAGTAGAATTAAATATTAAATGACGACAGAAATTATTGATAAGTGACATTAGGATTTAATGACAAATGTCATGAAAAATTGAGAGACAATTGGAGTAAAAATTGGAGATAAATGGATTAGTTAAATAAGAGAACCAAGTGAGCCATGCCTTAACCAATGATAATTTTTCTTAAGTGAAAGACCATCTTACTTTAACTTGTCTTTCACTTTATTTTTTGCTCTCATTTCTCTGTTAATCTATCTTCTCATCTTCTTCAATCTTCTTCATCCATGATCCTCTCTTCTTACCTTCATCAACATGAACCTTGCTCTCACCTTTCATTTGCTACTATCATTTTTGTTGTCTTCTCCATATTTGTCACTAAAGACCTAACCCTACCAGCTTTGGAATGATGATAATCGTATGAAGTTGTGAAGCTAGGGTTAAGTGTGGTTCGAAGACATTGAAGCTAAACAAGTAAGTGTAAAGCATTATTCTTCATGATTTGTTGAATGAAACATGTTTTGTTGATAGTTAGATGTTAAATGATCATGAAACGGTAAGGTATGTATGCTGAAACGTAAATGAGAAACTTGGATATGTTCTTGTCTTGCTATTACATATATGATGATTGATAATTCATAAGATGTAGTGATGATTTAAAGACAGAAAGATCATCAAAATGATGTAGAAATATTTTAGAAAATTTGATAGATAAATGGGGTTTTCATGTTTTTTTTTTCAATACATATTAAGGTGGATTGCTTTAGGTGTTATAGAGATGAGTTAAAATGAGTTTGACGCTAATGAAAATGAGTACTATGGTGTCTTGAAATGAGAAGAATTATTGTGATAGTTCAGAAGTGAAATGAATGTGATAATGCAGTAAGATATGTGTGCAGAAAATATGAAGAATGTGTGTATATGATATGTTTTGTTTTTAGTATTAATGATCAATCATAGAATATGATTTTTTTGTGATTGATATTTAGCTAAAATGGAAATCGGAATGAAGAGGAAATAATGAGGATATAAGCTAGAAATGATAGACTAAGCAAAAGAGACGAACTAGGATGAAAATGATGATGAAGTGTGCTGGAATATGTTAGATGGACTGTTTTCACTGAACAAGCAAATGTATTTTGGCCATATCTTGATCTTTAGTTATCCAAATGAGATTATTTTTAATTTAGATTAAACTAGAGACATATGGATACAATTTTCATGAAGGAATTGAATTTGAATTATATTCTTAAGGGTTTTGAAATTTGGCTTGGAGTTGAGTACTAGGTGCTGATACAACGTGAGAACAGTCTTTAGTATTTTTGGTATAACTCACAGAATACTGAACCAAAATGCATTAAATATATGTCGTTATAAACTTAAGACATATAGGAACATTTTTTTAGAGAAGAGGTTGCCTAAATACCTCATTTTTTAGGTCATAATGGTCATACAAAACTGACCTGAAATTAGAGTTGGAAAAGCTAGAAAATGGGAAGAAAACTGTTGGGAATTTTTTACATAAGCATCCCACATTCGTGGGAATATGTTCACGATCATGGGAATGCAAAACGAAGGATGAAAGTTTCTGCCAATGAAACTCACGATCGTGGGAAGTTGTCCACGATCGTGGGAATGAGTTTTAGGTAAAATATGCTTCTTTTATGTGTGGTTTGGAACAACAAATGATTGGGTGCTTTCATGTGATGCATTTAGGCTTGAATGAAACTTGAATTGAACCTAGAATGATTCTTGAATAAGTGAATAAATGAGTGACATGTTTAGGGTGATGATTGAGGATGTAATTTAAAAATGGATTGTTAAATATTAAGTGTTCAAATACGAAAATTTGAGATGTTATGGGAATGAAGGTGAACCTATGATGGCTAATGTGATTCCATCAAGATGAATGATGGGTATTAAGTAAAGATGAATGATAAATTGGATGTTGTGTGATCTGATAATGCTTGAATAACCTTAGTGAATGATTTAATGATGAACTTAGAACAATCTTGTACAAAAAATGTGCAAATCTAAGCTCAAATTAAAAATTTATTAGTTTTGAAGTATGAATGATTGAATTGTGATGTTAGACTAGCCAACATCTTTGAGCTATAAACCTAAGTGCAAGTTAGACTTATATACAAATGAAGTTGTTTCAATGATTAAGATATGAGATTAAAGAAATAAACCCAGAATAGTCAAATTGAACATGCATTATACATTATACATTATACATCTACATATGTGTACAATTGAATGTTTATGTGATTGTGCAATTAGTAATGTGTGTGCAATGTGTGTATTGCATGAAGTTGATACACAGGATTGAAAGTCAGCATTCAGACGTTTCCAGATCATGGAATCTAATGCTAATCTGGAGCGTACTGTGAGTCAACCTAGATGGTCTTACTTTAAATGATTGTTTTGTTTAAATTTCTGTATTGCATTATTACTGAAGTGAATGTGATTGTATCAATTCCGGACATTAATAGTCCAAGGAGTTTGATGAATGTGAACATATTGAAATTGCTTCATTGAATGTGAATGAGCAAGGAATAAGTGATTATCAACCTAATTGTTGAATGCCGGACTTAGGTTTGATGATATGTGAATGTGAATGTGAAAATTGAACACAAGCGATTGAAATGTGTTTAAGAGCTAAAAGCTCACTATGTATAATAAGCCCGGTATCTCCAACGGATACGGGCTAGTTATTAATGAACCAGGTATTCACAATAAATACGAGAAAATTACAGGCACTCAGTCATAACAATGTAATAACTGAAAGTGAGTCTCTTGATCATTGCATATATATTGATATGTATGTTTAAATGATTGAAATGTATTGTTTAAATTGTCTGAATGAGAATTGTAAAATAAGTGAATAAAGTGATATATGATGCTATATGATGAAGTAGTGAAGTGATGTGCCTTATGTGGTGATGTGAATTGTCTATAAATTATTTGTATTATGTGATATGAGTGAGCCATCGAGGATGATCTACTCACTGAGTTCGTAAAACTCACCAAAATTGTAACGTTGTCTTTCAGGTTCAGACAAGAAATCCAGTTAGAAAAATTGGAGTCTAGTCACTGAAATCGAATAAGAGGTAGAGGTCGGGATTAGTTTGTACCTGTGTATATCTGCAGTTTTTTTTTGAATTTGAAATTGTATTCCATAAATATTGTATAGTGTTTATGTGAATAATTCTGTTGTGAGGACTTTATGTCTAAAAATGTTTTGTAATTGTAATGGGCCTAAATGATTACTGGATTTCTAATCATATGTTTATTGTTTGTAATAATTGAGATTGGAAAGGTTATAAATAAAATGGGACAAAATGATTATTGATTTTATGAAATATATGTGTGATATTCGAAAAATATTTGCAATGAGTATGATTTTTTATGCCACCCTCGTTGAGTACGTTCTCAGATATCGTCGGTATGCGTGGGAATATGCGCTATAAGAGTGATGTGCTACAGAATTGGTATCAAAGCCTAGGCTTAGTGTTTTACATGGGTATTTTTTGAGATATATGTCAAGTTACATACATTTTAGACATGTCATAATAGGCAGTAACAACTGATCCACAGTCTGAGTTGCATTTATATGAGTCACACGCATAAGCATTGTTAAGAGTTTGAGATTACAGAAATAGTGAGAAGAATGATGATTTGTCAAAATGTGGGAAATGAAAGTTTGTGGATATTTAGAAATGAGAAATAGTATATGGTTAGATATGACAAATAAAGATTCAATGCATTTGTATTTATAGATGTATCATCAAATATGATATCAATATTGTATTGTGGTTATATATATCTTTGAATTGATATGGATGTTAGTGTCTTTATTTTCTATCTTTTTGTGTGTTAATTTTCTTTGTTCTTGAGGTTTGAAGTTATACTTAATAGGAATTGATCTTGTTTTATGTCAAGGTGTATTTTGGAACCAAATAGAAAAAACAACGACGATTTTGAGATAAAAAGAGCTGAACTAGACATTGACCCTAATTAGACATGACCTCATGCAACAACCATAAGCTTGAAACGCAACAGGTTGGAAGTATAAAGCAAACGACATAGCAAAGGAATGAAAAGCAGAAACAGAAGTGTGGGGTTAAAAGGGCGTGAACAATATTATTGGACCATAGATTAAATTGTCAAATCAATGAATAGTCTTGTAAGAGTGTAAGGAGCAAGGCCAACACGCAGGCATTCTGTGTTTTACTAAAATTGTATAAAAGGCACGAACAGAAAGTGAGGGGCAGAAGAATATAAAAACCACTCAGCCTAAAAACGTAGACGTTTTGGGGGAAGGTGGGTTTAAAGAGAGACGTGAATACTAAAGTGAAAGCCAAGTTTTTATTCGTGACAACAAAGCAATAATAGGAGAGCTGCGTTAGAGGGTTGCGCTAGAGAGCTGCGATAGAGGGTTGCGCTAGAGGGTTGCGTTAGAGGGGTTTTGACGGTAGATAGCAAATAGAGAAGAGGAGTAGCGTGAAAAATAAAAAAAGGGGAGAAAGATTGAGATCACGACTGAAAGAAGACCGGAGGCAGAATAGTCCCAAAACGTTAGTGATAGTCCCAAATAGTTAGAAAAAATTATGATGTTGGGTAATTAAACTTTTATTTCTTGATTTACAAAATCCTAGTTATTGAGCTCTAAATGTTGTGAAACTTCTGTTCTTTATTTCAATCGATTTATTAGTCAAGTATTAATTATTTTTTTGGATCATTATTTGATTGTTTGATTTTATAGCTAAGTGCGCAACTAGTTTTTGATTTTATTCTTTCAATCGCTAGATTAAACAGATTGACGTTCAATTATTTTAATCAAAAGTATCGACTAGGATTTTTGTCTACTACATTAGGGACATGATTCGAGAAAAAATAATTGTCTATGCTAAATATACATCGTATGTATGTTGTCTAGTTCGTCGATTTTCTTGATTCATAAAGCTATTAATTAATTAAATCTTAGATCGTATCCAGGTTATTGATTAATAAGGATTAATTCAAATACATGTTTTGGTTAACTAAACATAAGAGAAAATAGGTAAAGAAATTTACTATGACGAATGCTTAAACTAATAAATTGGTTATTTTTAGTGTCGATGATCAATGCACGTTTAATAATGAAGGAGACCGGAAACCAAGATTTGTTCCTATTAATTGTTAGATTATCATTATTTTGCTATTAGTTATTTTTCAATTTCGTATTCCATTTAAATTCTGTTTAATTCACAATTTCAAAACCCCCTTTTTATTGCATAAATACTAATGTCTGAATTTCTTGTGGAAACGATCCCTTTTTTCCACTACTACATTAATTTGTGTTACAGGAAGTTGGTTGCTTTTTACATTTGGTTGCAAGCGACAGCAGTCACCAAATTTTGGAGCCGTTGCTGGGGACTTTTTGACAGTTTATGTACGTTACACGTTCAAATCAATATGAAAATTTGCAGTACAATCCTAAAATTGAGAAAACAGTAAAGGCATTAAGAAAGTAGACGAAAGAAAGACAACAAGTACTGAGAGAAGAAAGACAGAGGGAAAGGAATATGGATGCAAATTGTACTTTACGCCAACTAGATGCTCTAGTTGAGGACCGACAACCTCACTGCCTTAATTTTTTGAATTAGGGTGATAATAACACTTTTCAGTTGAAGTTGGGACTAATTTGCTTGTTACCCACTTTTCGAGGCACATTGGGAGAAGATCCTTATAAGCACTTAAAGGAGTTTGATGTTGTTTGTATGGGGATGAAGCCTACTAATTTCACTGAAGAGCATATAAAGTTGAGGGCTTTTCACTTTTCTTTGAAGGGCGATGCCCAAGATTGGTTATATTATTTACCTGCCAGAAGTATTAGAACATGAGCAAAGATGAAGAAGTTATTTCTAGAGAAGTTTTTCCCTGCTGCCAGGGCCGCCAATATCAGAAAAGAAATCTGTGGCATCCGACAAAACACTAAGGAGTCATTATATGAATATTGGGAGAGATTTAAGAAGCTGTGTGCAAGCTGCCCCTATCATTAAATCAGCGAGCAACTGTTGATTCAATACTTTTGTGAAGGTATTTTACCGACAGAGAGGAGTATGATAGATGCTACAAGTGGAGAAGCGATAGTTGATAAAACACCAGCAGCTGCATGGGATTTGATCTCAACTATGGATTCTAACTCTGAAAAATTTGGAGCTAAGAATGATTATGGTTCAAGACATGTTAATGAGATGGGAGTTTCGTCATTGGAAAGAAGATTAGATGATTTGACTTCTTTAGTGCGTCAACTTGCAGTATCAAGGAAAGAGGAAGTTAAGACTTGTGGTATTTTTTCTATGGTTGGCCATCCCACAGATATGTGTCCCACTCTACAAGAAGACCAAGTTGAAGAAGCCAAGGCAATGGGTGGTTATTTGGGACAACCTCAAAGGAAGTATGACCCATTTTCAAACACATATAATCCGGGTTGGCGAGATCATCCAAACCTCTGTTATGGCAACAATCAGGGACAATAAGTAAGTTCTAATTTTCAGCCATATAAAAACAGCATTATATGCCTAGACAGAAACAACAAATGGGACAAAGTTCTGGTGAAAATAATTCTTTGGAGGATATAGTCAAGACATTGACCACGAATATTGTGAAATTTTAACAAAATACCATGAAATTGTAGCAAGATACAGAAGCCAACATATAGAATCTTAAGACTCAAATGAGCCAAATGGCGATTGCCAGCAATAGGTTGGAGGCATAAAATTCAGGAAAGTTCCTTTCTCAACCTGAGGTGAATCTAAAGAAGAGTGCTTGTGCTATCACACTTCGAAGTGGTAAAGAGTTAAAGGAACCTAACCCAAAGGTTTCTAAGTGAGATATTAAAGAAGAAGTAAAGAAAGAAGTTCCAAAGCAGTCACAAGAGAAAAAGGAGGGTGATTCTTGCATTGTCATGCCTAAGTTCATTGTCCAACCTCCTTTTCCTAGTCATTTTACTAAGCAAAAGAAGGAGGAGCAATAGAAAGAAAATTTGGAAACTTTTCGCAAAGTATATGTCAATAATCCTTTGCTTGATGCTATCAAACAAATTCCTCATTATGCTAAATTTCTTAAGGAACTCTGTACCTCAAAGAGAAAGTTAAGTGACAATGAAAAGGTGCAATTGGGTGAGAATGTTTTTGCTATGCTTCAAAAGAAGTTACCTCGTAAGTGTCTAAATCCAAGTATGTTCACAATCCCTTGTAAAATAGGTAATATGAAAATTGAGAAAGCGTTGTTGGATTTAGGTGCGTGGATTAATGTTATGCGTCAATCTATTTATGAATAATTGAATATGGGGCCTCTGAAAGAAACTAGTGCCATAATCTAACTTGCTGATCGATCTAATGCCTATCCAAAGGGTGTTCTTGAGGATGTCCATGTTCAAGTTGATAATATGATTTTTCCCGCTGACTGTTATGTCTTACAGATGGGTAATGAAGATTCATCCACTTCAGTCCCAATTTTATTGGGAAGACCATTTTTGAAAACTTCCAGAACAAAAATTGATGTCTATGATGGGTCTTTGTTTATGGAGGTTGATGGTGATGTGATTAAGTTCAATATTTATGATGCCATGAAATTTCTTAATGATGATCAATCTTTTGTTTCTGTGAGTTTTCTTGATACTTTAGTGCAGGAAACATTCTGTTTAGATGAACCAGATAAATTATGGACTGCATTGGAAAATAGCTTGGATATTCAGGAAGGAAAAACACTAGCCAATTATCTTGCCATTCCTAAGGAGCTAGATACCACTATCCAAATTTTAGAGCGAAGCAAATACTTAGAGGAACAGGTATGTTTTCTGTAGCTAACTAGAAATAATTCGAAGTTGTTGCCATCTCTTATACAGCCACCAAAATTGGAGTTGAAGACTCTTCCAGGTAGCTAGAAATATATGTATTTAGGTGAGCATGAAACTCTTCCTGTTATTATTTTGAGCAGTCTAACATCTTTGCAGGAAACACAATTATTGGGTATGTTGAAAAATTACAAAGTTGCTTTTAGATGGACTGTGGCTGATTTGAAAGGGATTAGCTTATCAATTTGTATGCACCGAATTCTATTGAAAGATGCAGCTAAGGAAACAAGACAACCTTAACAAAGATTGAACCCACTAATGATGGAGGTAGTCAAGATGGAGATTCTGAAGCTCCTCGATGCTAGAATAATTTATCCAATTTCAGACAGTAAATGGGTAAGTCCAATACAAGTGGTTCCTATAAAAACCAGAGTAACCGTAGTGGAGAACACTTCAGGTGAATTGGTGCCCACCCGTGTGTAAAATGGGTAGAGGGATTGTATATATTATAGGAAGTTAAATTCTGTTACTCGTAAAGATCATTTTCCACTTCCTTTTATTGACCAAATGCTTGAAAAACTTGCAGGGAAAACTCATTATTGTTGTTTAGATGGTTATTCAGGTTATCACCAAATTTTTGTTGCACTAGAAGACCAAGACAAAACGACTTTCACATGTCCTTTTGACACCTTTGTGTATCGAAAAATGCCTTTTAGACTATGTAATGCACTTGCCACATTCCAAAGGTGTATGGTAAGTATTTTCTCTTATTATGTGGATGATTGTATTGAAGTTTTTATAGACTACTTTACAGTTTATGGTGAGTCTTTTGATACTTGCTTGATTAAGCTTGAAATTTTTTTGAAACGTTGCATTGAAAATAACTTGATTCTGAATTATGAAAAATGTCATTTTATGGTTGATCAAGGGATAATCTTAGGCCATGTAGTGTCTTCTAAGAGAATTGAGGTTGATAAGGCTAGGATAGAAATCATTAAATCTCTTCCTTACCCCGTAAGTGTACGAGAAGTTCATTCTTTTCTTGGACATGCAGGTTTCTATCAATGCTTTATCAAAGACTTTTCGAAGACCACTCAACCCTTATACAAGTTACTTTAAAAAGATGAAGAGTTCAAGTTTGATGAAGCATGTAGGACAGCATTCGATGTAACACCCCATTATCCTAGGGTACGCACCGGGACGCCCGTAGGTCATTCCGATACATATCCTAAGATAAGGGAGTGCTACGTGCGATCACT
>JANQBM010000005.1:10149337-10163300 GCA_025594535.1 Erythroxylum domingense
CCCCCCCCCCCCGGCATGGAATGTTTGTGTGACTGTGTGTTTTGAATTTACTGTTTCTTTGTTCATTTTGATTTTGATTTTGATTTTTTCCCTCTCTTTTCTTTCTTTTTTGTCTTTTAAATTGCATGTGATATGTGTTAAACTATGAAATTCTATCTTAATAGTTGGAATGAGACTGAATTGTATGCTTGAAGTCGAATTAGGCCAATTGAATAGAAGGTGAATCATGCTGTTTAACTAAAGTAGTCGGTTACATAAGTTTACTCAGAAATTGATGCTTGTGTGATTAGGTAATGTATAGAAGCATAATGGATTCTCAATTGAGCATTTGTGAGAATTAAGCCTATATGACTCCATTCAAAAGTCATTTCATTTCTTTGTGTATGTGATACTCCTTTAGGTGATTACCTTCAGAACTTGCTCTAAACCGGTTTGAATATATTAGATGCATGCTAGATAGAAATGATTAAGGCCCTTTTTCTTTTGACCCTTGACTTAAATTACCCACCTATCTTATTTACCTTTTCAAACCCCTTTGAGCCTTTACCCTTTTGTTTCTTAAAGAAAACACCTCATTCTGAAACATCAAACCCCATTAGCCTTACCTATTCATAAGTTTAATAAAGTACTTAGTTAGTTTTGGGACTTTTAGCTATATTTTTCTTCTGAGGCGAGTTTACTGATACTTCTACTCATAGAGCACATTGTGTTTAACTGCTGTATTGATTATTGTTTCCTTAGTATTAAAAAAAGAGAAAAAAGAACAAAAAAAGAAAAAAAGGAAAAGAAAAAGAAAAGGATCAAGTATAGTAGCAATAATAATTTTTGAGTAGTTAGTTATTTACATGCAATTCTCAGAAATACATTTTGTTGTCCTTTTTGTATATTTAGTTCTTTATGACTACTTGTGAAGAACCCCTCAAAATCCTTTCGACTTACCTTAACCTTAGCCCCTTTACAACCTCAAATAAAGCCATTTTTATCTATTTAGCATGTAATCACTGTATAAGAGAATTGGTGTATTTACAAGCCTATAGTAGTGTGATTTCCTATAGGGATTTTTGATCAAAACACAACCTATAAACACTTGAGTCAAATGATTGAATTCCGTGAGGAAAATCCATTGTGAGTTTATACTTATATTTGAATGATAGTTTCATAAATTGAGTTTGTTTATGTGCACTGATGAAAACTAATTATGATGTGTGTAGTAGCTTGACATTTTATTGGCCAAAGTTTGAATGATTGCATGTGCTTGGTTTCTTTGAAAACAAATTGATAGAATTTGATGGTCATATTTACTTTACTCGAAGGCGAGCAAAAGGTTAAGTGATGGGGAGTTTGAAAACGAATTGATAGAAATTGAGGTTTGAAGTTATACTTAATGGGAATTGATCTTGTTTTATGCCAAAGCGTATTTTTGGAACTAAATAGGAAGAACTGCAATAATTTTGGGATAAAAAGAACTGAACTAGACGTTGACCCTAATTAGACATGGCCTCGTGCAACAACCAATAGCTTGAAACGCAGCAGGTTAGAAATATAAAGCAAACGACGCGGTAAAGGAGTGAAAAGTAGAAGCAGAAGTGTGGGGTTAAAAGGGCGTGAACAGTGTTATTGGGCCAAAGATTAAATTGTCAAATCAGTGAATAGTCTTACAAGAGTGTAAGGAGCAAGGCCAAAATGCAGACGTTCTGCGTTTTACTAAAACGCATAAAAGACGTGAACAAAAGTGATGGGCAAAAGAATATAAAAACCACTTAGCCTAAAAACGTAGACGTTTTGGGGAAAGGAGGGTTTAAAGAGAGACATGAATAGTAAGGTGAAAGCCAAGTTTTTGTTCATGACATCAAAGCAACAGTAGGAGAGCTGCGTTAGAGGGGTTTCGACGACAGATAGAAAATAGAGACGAGGAGTAGCGTGAAAAATAGAAAAAGAGGAGAAAGATAGAGATCACGGTTGAAAAAAAGATAAAGGCAGAGCAGTCCCAATGTTAGTTACAGTCCCAAATAGTTAGAAAAAGTTATGATGTTGGGTAACTAAACTCTTATTTCTTGGTTTATGGAATCCTAGTTATTGAACTCTAAATGTTGTGAGACTTTTGTTCTTTATTTCAATTGATTTATTAGTCAAGTATTAATTATTTTTCTGGGTCATTATTTGATTGTTTGATTTTACAGCTAGGTGTGCAATTAGTTTGTGATTTTATTCAATCAATCGCTAGATTAAACAGATTGACGTTCAATTCTTTTAATCAAAAGTAGCGACCAGGATTTTTGTCTACTACGTTAGAGACATGATTCTAGGAAAAATAATTGTCTAAGCTAAATATACATCATATGTATGTTGTCTAGTTCATCAATTTTTTTGATTCGTAAAACTATTAATAAATTAAATCTGAGATAATATCCAGGTTATTGATTAATAAGGTTTAATTCAAATAGATGTTTTGGTTAACTAAACATAAGAGAAAATAAGTAAAGAAATTTACAACGACGAATGCTTAAACTAATAAATTAGTTATTTTTAGTGTCGATGATCAACGCAAGTTCAATAATGAAGGAGACCAGAAACCAAGATTTATTCCTATTGATTATTATATTATCATTGTTTTGCTATTAGTTATTTTTCAATTTTGTATTCCATTTAAATTCTGTTTAATTCACAATTTCAAAACCCCCTTTTTATTACGTAACTACTAACGTCTGAATTCCTCGTGGGAACGATCCCTACTTTCCACTACTACATTAATTTGTGTTGCTGGAAGTTGGTTTCCTTTTATATTTGGTTGCATACGACAGTAGTCACCAATGGATGTAAGTATATTGTCATGGATTGATTGAGCAAAGTAGAGATATAAGTATAAATGACAAGATTTAAAGTGTACAAGTAAAGTTGAAAGAAAACAAAGCTTATTATGACATTGAGAAGTTGAACTTGGAATTGAAATGGTTGTTTGATTAATGTGACAAGAGTTATGATTTAAGATAGGAATATGTCAGTGGATTTGAGATTAGAAGTTTATGATGGCTATGCATCTATAATTTTGAATTGATTGAGAACTTTAAGTATGTAAGATAAAATAAATGATAATTGGAAGATGAGATAAATGATAGCGATATATGTAGAAGTCCCTAAGGTTAAGTTGATTTGTTATTGTAAGTGCATATCTAATAATGCAATCACCTTGACAAGTGATATTATTTAGCACTTATGTACTATATGTTTAGAGATGATACAAAAAGTGAGTTATGACCTATTGAATATTATTTAGTCATAGTTCCCATAGTTAAAATTTTGAGATGAATCAGAGAAGCGCAGTGGAAGCATAGGATTAGGTGGTTAAGTTGAAATGGTAACTATGATGGAGAAGTAACTTTTGTATAGTCATAGAATATTTGAATGTCACTCAGAATCAATTGAGATTAAGGTATCATTAGCGTAAGATGTTAATTGTTGATTTGTCATAAATACATCTCTAGATAAGATGTAATGATCTTGATGATAAATACCAAAGTATAAAAGTAAATTGATGTATTTATTTCTTTACTGAGCTTTATTATAAATAGTATTATGATCATGTAAAGTATGATAGAAATTGATCTTACTGAGATGTTAGGAATAGTTAAAATCAATCTTATTGAGGTGTTAAGGATGACTAGAAAGCAATGATGAATATATTTGATTGATAAAGATTATATGAACAATATAGATGATAGATCTTCTTTCGAAGAAGACTTCCATCGAATTAGGTCTAGTAGACCAAATGGTTTACTTCTAAGAATGAATGAATATTGAATGAATCAAAAGTGAATACTAGAGTCAGATAGATATGAGACTTATTTACGAGAAAACTGAATACAGTATAGAGAGTGCATTCATTTTATCTGTTGTAAAATATCCAACTATGTTATTGGATTTTTAAATTGGAGATGATATGATTATTACTACTAAAGGAACTTATATCCACAACGTGTTCTATATTTGTATATTCAGAAGATACAAGTTAGATTTGATGTTGTGTTTAGATAAATTGAGACTTGTAAATGATTAGAAATGTGTGAAGAAACTAGTAAGAATGATATGACATGAGAATAAGTTGATGAGAAATCAGAGGAAATCGAATGAATGAAGAAAATCATTCGAGAAAAGAAGTCAATTCGGAGACTGAGAAAAACATGAGATATCATCACCCCTTTTAAGGATTTAGATACTTAAGAATTTCAAGAAATAGTTGTGGGCACTTTGAGTTAATGGTGATACCTATTTGGGTTGATGAAGGCCCGATAGTATTCATGGAATAAATGAATAAAGTGTTCCAACTTTGCTTGGATCATTTAGTGACTGTGATCATAGATGATATTTTGAGTATATTTGAAAAGTTGAGAAGAACATTTTGAACACTTGAGGTTAATCTTACATATCATAAGGGAGAAACAATTATATGCTAAGTTTAATAAGAGTGAATCTTAGCTTGATCAACTAATCTGTTAGGTCATATAGTATATGAACAGGGCATATTGGTAGACCCCAAAGAAAGTAGAGGTAATGATGAAGTGAGAAACTGTAGCACCCCGTTACCATGGGGTACATACTAGAATACCCTGAGGATATTCCAGTACATAACCTATGATAATTATGCGCTACGTTCAATCACAAAATTTACTTAACATGGCATCATCATTCTTTATTTTCTTATAAGACATCATAATAAAAAACACCATATATAAAAACCCAAAATTCTCCTTTTATTTCATAAAACCAAATATTTACATTGACAATTTTCAATATCATCTGAGTATGAACATCATCATATCCTAATACAAAATACACACATGAAAGAGGAAATATACAAAAAGATCTATCTAATTTTCCAATATTAGCTGACCGACCTTTGAGCCATTTCTTCTTTTTCCCTAAAAGTACAAGACTATACTTCTTGTAATGTCTCTTAGTAGCTAAAGTCGTCTCTAGGTCCTGAAAAATCAACGTTGCAGTTTTGGTGAGTTTTGTGAACTCAGTGAGGTAACCATCATCGATGGTTCACTCTATTCATGCAACATATCACACATATAACATATAATTCACATCTTTGCATTTTTCATAAATTATCACATATCACATTCTCACTTAAGGGTAAGACAATTTTGCATTTAAAACAATCAAACATACTTATTAAAATGTATATAAAATGCTCATGTGACTCTTTTCCAATTATTACGTTGTTGTGACCGAGTGCCTAAACTGTCCTGTATCTATTGTGGATACCGGGCTCATTTATACTGTCCCCTATCTGTTAGGAATACAAGGCTTATTTTACATAGTGAGACTTTGACTCTTAATCACATTTGGAGCTTTAAGCTCATTTTCGGTGGCTACTTAGGTCACAACTCTCATTATCTGATCATGCATTCATGTATGGAATACATCTCTCATAATTAATCAATCATATTAAGAAGCATTTAGTTAGTCGCATTCACATACAAGTAGCACTTCAATATCACATTCATAACATCAAGTCTTGGATCTTCATTGTCTAGCATCAACATAATCAAATTACATTCGTATCATTATTCAAAACATACTCTAAAGCAAACAATTAATTGCATGAAACCGTCTAGGTTACTCACCGATTACTCCCGAAGCTATTGCCTTGAAGTTTCGGCAACATCTGGATGTTTCCAATTGCTCCTCTATATTAAGTAATATACACATATCACACTTTTGCACAATCATAAGTGTTTGTTAATTCACATGTATGTATATGAAATATGCATAATGCATGTTCATGACAATCCCAAGTATCGCTCTATTATTCTATTCATGTAAACATTCATATTTCCAAACTCACATAAGTATCATTTATACTTATGGTTTATACCTCAATAAAACCATTAAAATTGAAATTTATAACTCATTTCTTCAATTCAGATTTTTCCTGAAACATACCTTCGGGTCTACTGTACATGATCAATTTGACAATGAAAATGAAATAATTTGGCAATAGTTTCTTCTTCTAGAAAAATTTTCCTCATTGTCTTACGTTTCTAATGACACAAAAATCATTCAATTTGGTTTAGTATTCCAAAAGTTATACTCCAAATAATTCGGACTATTTTTCAACTATAACAATATTCTGTACCAAACTTCAAGTCAGATTTTGGAATTCTAGAGATAGAATTAAAATTAGAATTCTTCAAAAAAATTGTATCCCTATGTCTCTAGTTTAATCTAAATTAAGAATTATTCCTTTTGGATAAATACAGATCAATATATTGCTAAAATACCAAAGCATGTTTAATGAAAATACTCTATTCATAAATTTTCCAAAACTGTTCATCAATTTCCAAAACTGTTCATCATTTTCGTCCTAAATTTGTCACTCAATCTCTCCCAAATGATTTCAGAGGATCATTTTTGGTGGAGATGTAGAACAATGTGTTTTGAATTTGTCGGTTCAACCCATTCAGCTCAACACATTCTTAAACAAATTAAAAACCATAATTAACACCAAATATCAAAAACATCATATATTCATGCATCTTCTTTAGGGATGTCAATGGGCCGGACTGGGCCCGACCTGGCCAAGAAACAGCTGGCCGCGGGCCGAGATAGCCCGATCCTCGGCTCGGCCCGTGGCTCGGGCCAAACCCGACCCGTCTATCTTTTTTAATATAAAAAATTACAAAACGCGCATTGTTTTAGACAAAACGACGCCGTTTTGTAGGGCCAGGGGCCGGTTAGTGGCTTGCACGGGCCGACCATGGTAGGCCGGGGCCCGCCCATGGCCCGCCAAACCTGGGCCAAAAACGGGCCGGGCCGGGATTGACATCCCTAATCTTCTTCATTTCTGAATTCTCATCTTTCATTTTTCTGCGGTTTAATTTTTTGTACATTCCCCATTTTATCACTTGTTCAAGCATCATTTTAATCTCAATTGAAGCTTAATTTAATCCTAATTGCATCACATGAAAGTAACTAACCAATTGTTACTTCAACCCACACATAAAAGAAGCATATTTGACATTTAACCAATTCCCATTTTCCAGTTTTTTCAACTCTATTTTCAGTTTAGTTTTGTATAACAATTATGACCTAGAAAATGAGGTATTAGGCAACATATTCTTCTAAAAAAATGTTCCTATATGTCTTAAATTTCAAATGAAATAAAAATCATTCAATTTGGTTCATTTTTTCATGAGTTATACATAAAAAACCACAGACTGTGCACGTTAAAAAATTTTGGCTAATGCATGATTGAAGAATTAGTGCACTCCAACTTATAAAATCATATCTCTCAATTACGATATTCAAAAATTACAAAATTTATACCAAAAGAAAGCTAAGAGAATAAGCTAAAACTTTTGTGAAGAAAACTTTATTTTATTCGGCCTACATCAATACAGTTTATTCAATAAAAATAGGACATGATTTTAGTCAAGGCTAGTGCTGCCACCTATTCCAGAACTCAACTTAAAGATAAATTTAAAGACCATTAAGGACATAATTAAAATTAAATTACTTCATGAAAATTGTATCCATATGTTTCTAATATACTATAAATCAAAATCCATCTAATTTGGATATTCACAGATCAAGTTATAGCCAAAATACTAATGTTTGTCTAGTAAAAACACTATATCTAACAATTTCCAGCACACTTCATCATCATGTTCATCCTAGTTCACCTCTTTTGCTTAGTCTATCTTTTCTAGATTAATACACCATAATTTCCTCTTCATTAATAACTCCATTTCAGCTCAATATTATATACACACAAATTAAAATCCAAGATTGATAAAAAACATCAAAACATAACATATCAATTTTCTGCACATTTTTCTACTTCTTTTACACCTTCTTTTCAACCCTAACTATCACTTTAACTCATCTCAATTCAAGACACCATAATACCCCTTCTTATAAGCTCTAAAAGCATGTTAGTTCACATCTAAAACAATCAAAGCAATCCACATTAACTTAAGAAAAACATAGCATAAAACCATCCATTCACTAATCATTTTTTCTACACTTCTTTAAACACCATTTTCATAATCTCATTATCATAATTGATTCATCTCCCAAACCATTCATGAATAACATTAACTCACTACAATATAGAGCATGATCCCTTTTGTTATTACACTACACCCACGTTAACATCTAAAGAATTTCATATTTAAAACAAAACCTCAAATTACTCATCATTATGTCCCATTTACACTAACCCATGAAGATCAACATGTAACTTACTTGATTTAGCTCCAAATCCTTTAAGAGTACATGAACCCTAGCTTTGTTGACAACCCATGTACATCACCATTCCAAGGTGGGAGGTTGGGTTATTTTATGCAAATGAAAGAGAGAACAAGTTAAAGAGTAGTAAATGAAAGATGAGAGGGTTAGGTTCAATGTGCATGGAGGTTGAAGAAGCAAAAAATCATGAAGAAGAGAAGAAATGGAGAAGGTCACGAAAATAAAAGAAGAAAACAAGAACCAAGACAATTAATTGATCTTTCAAGTTTAAAAGAATCGTGGGTTATAAGATAAAGGCATTGCTTGGCAAGTGACACAAGTCACTTGCCAAATGTCCTATTCCCATAGGTTCAAACTAGGTTCTTTCATTTAACTAGTCCAATCATCTTCAATTTCTAGTCCAATTGTCTCCAAATTTCAATGAAATATGTCATTAAATCCGATTGGCATTTATAAAAATTTACACTGCTATCTGGCATTTAATTGTACTGCCATTTATCAATTGTCTTGCCACTTGACATTTTTGTTAGTATAAAACCCAAACCCAAAATTTCAGAAAATTTCTAAATTTCACCCAAAGTTCTAAATCACTAAAGACACTCTCCAAATCAATTTTCAATATAAAAACCACAATTCTCAATATAATCATATTTACAAATCAATTATACCTAGAATGTCAATGAATGCAGGTACAATCATTTTAATGTACAAAAGTTCAATATTCATGTGTATGTGCATATCATATAATGCGTGAGCATGAAATGAATTTTCTAATCTCTTAATAATCTCTCATATATATACTGTTCTAGCCTCAATGTGGGTAATGGGATGTTACAAAAACTTCGAGGAATATATATGAGATCCATTTTTTTGTTGAACTAGTTGTATATTGGATACTACCAGAGGTTGTTAAGGGGTTTTTACCAATCTCAGCCCTTTGACAGAACTTCTGAGGAAGAATAAATCATTCAAATGGATTGATCAATGTAAAAAGAGTTTTGAGGAATTAAAACACCGACTAATGACAGCACCAGTGTTAGCTATTTCATTTGGATATGAAGCTTATGTAATATATAGGGATGTTTCACATTAGAGATTAGGATGTAATCTGATGCAGTATAGTAAAGTGATTACATATATGCATCGAGACAGTTAAGGTATCATGGGTTTAAATTATTTGGCACATGACTTAGAATTTTCTGCAATCGAAATTATTTTGAAAATCTTGGAGACATAATATGCACAGTGAAACATTTTGGATATATACAGATCATTATGGCTTGAGGTGATTATTAAGTCAGAAAGAATTAAATACAAGACAGAGACAATGAGTAAAGTCACTTAAAGACTATGATTATACAATTAAGTATTATCCGGTAAAGCTAGTATAGGATCCAATGCATTAAGCAGAAAATCCCATAAAAGTGTAGCATAAATTCATATATCAAGGTTACTCAATCTTGTGCAATAAGAGTATAGAATATTGAGTTACTTTTGGGGAAAAATGAAGCATTATTAGCTATATTGAATTTAAGATTAGTTTTGCATGAAAGGATTAGAAAAGTTTAAAGTGAGGATTCAGAATTAGTGAATCTTATCGAGAAATTAGAAATAAATATGAACTTTGAGTTTGAATTGGAGAATGATATATTATGATTAAAGTAAGGAGCCCCGATATAAATGATTAAGAAAAGAGAATTTTAGAGAAAGCATACATAGTAACTTATGTTATACATCCTGGTAGTAATATGCTGAGATAGAATTTAGCGACCAATGATGAGAAGCAAGTGAATGAAGGTGTAATTAAATATTTGATTTGCTAACAGCATTAACTGTTGGAGATATGTTTTGAACTTATATTTTGGATTTCCTAGGAACATGAGATCAATATACAGTTCTGATTGAATTAGATTATGAAAATCATTATCACAGTGGTATCGGTAGGACATAGTATAAGGCGTTATATGACAAAAAGAGTCATCTGGCCTTATATTGGGATGAATAAGGCCTAAAAATATTTGAAAGTCAAAATTGACTGGAGATGTTATTGATAAATGAAATTGATCTATAATAAAGATTAATTGATTCAAGAAAGATAAACGAGTTAGGTGGATTAACACCGAAGACATAGAATATGGAGAGATAGATAAAGTGTTTCTAAAAGTACCACCTTGGAAAGGTATGCTCAAGTTCTTTAAAAAGGGTAAACTTGGATATGTATACTGAAATGTAAATGAGAAACTTGGATATGTTCTTGTATTGCTTTTACATATATGATGATTGATAATTCATAAGATGTAAAGATGATTTAGAGATAGAAAGATCATCAAAATGATGTAGAAATTGTGCAGAAAATTTGACAGATAAATGGAGTTTTCATGCCTTGTTTTCAATATTCATTAATGTAGATTGCTTTGGGTGTTATAGAGATGAGTTAAAATGAGTTTGAAGCTAATGAGAAGGATTCCTATGGTGTCTTAATGAAATGGTAATAATTAGTGTGACATTTTAGAAGTGAAATGAATATGATAATGGAGTAAGATATGTGTGCAAAAAATATGATGAATGTGCGTATATGATATGTTTTATTTGTGGTGTTAATGATCAATCATAGAATATTATTTATTTGTGATTGATATTGAACTGAAATGGAAGTAGTAATGAACAGGAAATAATGAGGACATAAGCTAGAAATGATAAACTAAGCAAAAGAGATGAACTAGGATGAAAATGATGATGAAGTGTGTTGTAATATGTTAGATGGAATGTTTTCACTAAATAGGAATTAGTATTTTGGCCATATCGATCTGTAGATATCCAAATGGGATGATTTTGAATTTAGATTAAACTAGAGACATATGGATACAATTTTGATGAAGGAATTGAATTTGAATTCTGTCTTTAAGGGGTTTTGAAATTTGGCTTGGAGTTGAGTACTGGGTGCTGTTGCAGCTTGAGAACAGTCTTTATTATTTTGGGTATAACTTACTGAATACTGAACCAAACTGCATTAACTATATGTCGTTAGAAACTTAAGACATATAGGAACATTTGTTTAGAAGAAGGTGTTGCCTAAATACCATAATTTCTAGGTTATAATGGTCATTCAAAATTGACCTGAAAATAGAGTTGGAAAAGCTAGAAAATGGGAAGAAAACTGATGGGAATTTCAGACATAAGCATATCGTGGGAATGCCAAATGAAGGTTGAAAGTTTTTGCCAATGAAACCTATGATCGTGAGAAGTTGTCCACGATCGTGGGAATGGGTTTTAGGTAAAATATGCTTCTTTTATGTGTGGTTTGCAGCAATAAATGGTTGGGCGATTTCATATGATGCATTTAGGCTTGAATGAAGCTTGAATTGAACCTAGAATGATGCTTAAATAAGTGACTAAATGAATGATATGTTTAGGGTGATGATTGAGGATTTAAATTAAGAAAGGATTGATAAATATTAAGTGTTCAAATCTAGAATTTTAAGATGTTATGGGAATGAAGGTGAACCTATGATGGCTAATGTAATTCCATCAAGATGAGTGATGAGTATTAAGTAAAGATGAATGATAAATTGGATGTTGTGTGATCTAATAATGCTTGAATAACCTTAGTGAATGATTGAATGATGAACTTAGAACAATCTTATACAAATAAGGTGTAAATATAAGTTCAAATTAAACATATGTCAGTTTTGAAGTATGAATGATTGAATTGTGATGTTAGAATAACCAACATCCTTGAGCTATGAACCTAAGTGCAAGTTAGACTTATATACAAATGAAATTGTTTGAATGATTGAGATATGAGATTAAAGAAATATACTCGAAATAGTCAAGTTGAGCATGCATTTTACATTTTACATTAAACATATACATATGTGTACAATTGAATGTTTATGTGAATATGCAATTAGTAATAAATACACAATATATGTATTTCATGAAGTTGATACATAGGATCGAAAGTCAACATCCAGACATTTCCAAATCATGGAAGCTAATGCTAATCTGGAGCACATTGTGAGTCGACTTAAATGGTTTTACTTTAAATGATTGTTCTGTTAAATTTTTGTATTGCATTATTAATAAAGTGAATGTGATTGTGTCAATTCTGGACATTAATAGTTTAAGGAGTTTGACCAATGTGAACTTATTGACAGTGCTTCATTGAATGTGAATGAACAAGGAGTAAGTGATTCTCAACATAATTGTTGAATGCTGGACTTAGGTTCAATAATATGTGAATGTGAATGTGAAAGTTAAACACAAGTGATTGTTTGGATATATGTGAATGTGATGCATTCCACTACATGAATGCATGATTAGATAAAGGTAGTTGTGACCGGACTAGCCACCGAAAAAAAGCTTAAAGCTCAGAATGTGATTAAGAGCTAAAGGCTTACTATGTATAATGAGCTCGGTATCCCAACAGATACGGGACAATTATTAATGAGCTAAGTATTTACAATAGATACGGGACAGTTACAGGCACTTGGTCATAATAATGTAATAATTGAAAGTGAGTCTCATGAGCATTGCATATACATTGATATGTATGTTTAAATGATTCAAATTTATTGTTTAAATTGTTTGAATGAGAACTGTAAAATAAGTGAATAAAGTGATATATGATGATATATAATGAAGAAGTGAAGTGAAGTGACGTGCCTTATGTGGTGATGTGAATTTTCTATAAATTATTTGTGTTATATGATATGAGTGAGCCATCGAGGATGGTCTGCTCATTGAGTTTGCAAAACTCACCAAAATTGTAACTTTATCTTTTATGCTCAGACAAAACGTCCAGTCAGACAAATTGGAGTCTAGCCACTGAAATCGAATAAGAGGTAGAAGTCGGGATCAGTTTGCACCTGCATATGTCTATAGTCTTTTTTTTTGTAATTTGAAATTGTATTCCATAAATATTGTATACTGTTTATATGAATAATTATATTGTAAGGACTTTATGAATAAAAGTGTTTTGTAATTGTAATAGGCCCAAATGATTATTGGATTTCTATTGATATGTTTATTGTTTGTAACAATTGTGACTGGAAAGGTTATAAATAAAATGAACCAAAATGATTATTGATTTTCTGAAATATACATGTGATGTTTCAAAAATATTTGTAATAAGTACGATTGTTTGACTATTTTAGCATCCACCCTTATAGAGTACATTCTTATATACCGTCGGTATGCATGGGAATATACTGTATGAGAGTGGAGTGCTACATCTTAAATCTTAAGGAACAGTGAGGTTGAAAATAACCTCTTATGCTCTAAATCTAGAATATAGCATAGTTTATTTAATGACTCTTTCAAAAGACATGAATGTAAATAAAAAACAATTATTTAATAAGCCTTATAATCAGGTGGTCTTTGTAATAGAAAGACATTTGTCAATAAGCCTGTGCTTGTTTTGAAAGATCATTATAAATAATTAAAGTGAAAGATGAGCATTGAGTTCGTAATTAACTTAAAAAGGACCAGCTTAAACTAGGTCTTAACATCTATAGTAAAATAAAAAAGAAATTACCTTTTTCTAGCCCAAGGGCTTTACTTTATCGCATGGAGTTTTGGTTCTTCTTTAACAGTTAAGGACATATGAACTTTTATAAAGTTGGATGAACATGTAACACCCCACTCCCACCGAACCCGAACCCGATATCGACAGTGATACCCGAGTCCGTGCCCCGCGAGGGTGGCG
>JANQBM010000005.1:10179637-10197597 GCA_025594535.1 Erythroxylum domingense
AAAGGATGTGAAATTTGAGTTCAATGAGAAATGCTTGCAGGCTTTTGAGTTGATCAAGAAAAAGTTGATTTCAGCTCTTATGATGATCACACCAAATTGGCAACAACCGTTTGAAATTATGTGTGATGCGAGTGACTTCGCATTGGGAGCAGCTTTAGGCCAAAGGCAAGAGAAAGTGTTCTTACCGATTTATTACTCAATTCAAAAATCATGCACTTGCGGTTTACGAACAAGCTTGTCGATGTGTAGTCTTTGCAATTAGTTAAGGTAGAGACAAGACATGGTACTTTTAGGATTCAAAATTTTAGATAAGTTGGTATATCCGTAACATCCCGTTACCCATTTTGTTAGCCGCCAAAAATTTTTTTCATTGAATTAAACATGATATTTTATGGACTAAGCATAGAATTTGAATTTTGCCTTAGAATGAATTAAGGGCATTTTTAGCAAGTCACTTAAGTTTAAAAGGCATGAAGCATAGATACTAGATGAAATGTAGGTACCAGACGAAGCGTGTTTTGACTTCTAAGGCAAATATGTATTGATCTAGGCTGAATTAGACAGAGTTGTGTCTTAGAAGTTTTAGGTCTTCTTCTTAGCTTTCCAATGATATAAAGTTTGGAATTTTTGGCCTTCGGATGCAAAAGATATGGCCTCTGGACGAAGTGCTAGACGAAGCAAAAACACCAGACAAAGCATCAGACGAAGCACCAAATAGAGCGCCAGATGAAGTAAAAGCACCAGAAAAAGTGCCAGACAAAACAGAAGCACCAGACAAAGCGCCAAACGATGCATCAGATGAAGCACTAGATGGAAAGATAGATACGATAATATTTTGACCATAACTTCATCATCCAACCTCCAAATGAAGTGATTTTTTAACCAATAGATTTCTAACACATTTTTCTATCTCTCCAAAAAGCATTTGGTAGCCTTGGTATTGACTTCAAAAAGATTAATGGAAAGGAAGTGAGGGAATCCATTGGAGGAGCATGACTTAGTTATGAGCATACTTTGGCTTTTAAGCATATCGTGATCTGTATAATAGGAAACTATGGGATGTTATTAGAATGAAGATGAACCAATGATAGTAAATATGAGAGATTATTAAGAAATTAGAAAGTGCATTTCATGCTCATGCATTATATAATATGCACTTACAAGTGAATATTGAATTTTTGCACATGAAAATAATTGTACATGCATTCATTGACAATTCCTGGGTATAGTTGATTTATATATGTGAAAGGTGATTTTTTTATTTAGAATTGTGGTTTTTATATGTTGAAAACTGATTTGGAGAGTGTATTTCGTTATTTAAAATTTTTGGTAAATTTTAGGAAATTTTTCTGAAATTTTGGAAAATTTTTGGACTAGGAAAAATGCCAAGTGGCAAGACAATCGATAAATGGAAGTAGAATTAAGAGTCAAATAATAGTGGAAATTTTTATAAATGACTTTGGATTTTAATTACTTATGTCAATAAAATTGGGGAGACAATTGGAATAGAAATTGGATTTGATTGGACTAGTTAAATGAAAGAATCTAGTTTAAAGTTATAAGAATTGGACATGTGGCAAGTGACAAGTGTCACTTACCAAGCCATGTCTTAAGAACACGATGCTTTTAATTTAAAAGACCATTCAGTGTTTTGTTCTTGTTTTCTTCTTCTTCTATGTGACTTCTCCATTTTCTTCAAGCTTATACACCTTCTTCATGAATTTTGTTGCTCACCCTTCACTAACTTTGAACCTAGCCCTCTTATCTTTTATATGCTACTCTCATCTTGCTCTCTTCTTCATTTTCCACTAAAGACCTAACCTCCCAACCTCCATGATGATGTTCATGAGTGACATGGGAAGTTAGGGCTTCTTGTTGTGTTTGAAGACATTGAAGAGAAATCAAGTAAGTAGCTTGTTAACTTCATAGTTTTCCTAAATAAAGAATTTATGATGATGATTTAGTGTTTAATGATCATGATCGAGGAGTTGAGAGATGTGTAATGTTGAAGTTGTTTTAAGGAAGGATTGAGATACTAAATGGTGATGAAGAGGGTGTTAGAAAATGGTAGTTATAATAGTTCCACTTATTAAGCTTCTAAATATTAGCCATAACTTATGCTGTAGTTATCCAAATGAGATGATTCTTCATCTGGATTAAACTAGAGACATACGGATACATTTTTCATGAAGACACCAAATTTTACTTCTATCGTTAAGAGTCTCAAAACTTGACATGAAGTTGAGAACTGGGTACAATAAATTGATAGATGAAAGTATATGTTCGTGTCCTATTTTAATCTAATAAACTGTATTTATAGAGACCGAATTAGACAAATGTGTCCTAAAAATAGTTGTATTTCATTCTCTTATCTTTCAATTGGTATTAAGTTTGTAATTTTTTTATATCTGAGTTGAAAATTATGAGTTGTACAATTTGAGGGTATGATCATGAACTAACCAAAAGTTCAATTATACACAGTTTGTGGTATTCTGAGCATAACTCATTAGATACTAAGCCAAATTGAATGATCTTGGTGTCATTAGAAACTTAAGAGATTATTTTTTAGAAGAAAGTACCATCTAATTACTTCATTTTCATTATTAGATTGATCATGGAAAGTTGACCCGAAAGTGTGTCTTAGGAAAAATCTAAATTGAAGAAATGAGTTATGAATTTTGATTCTTTTGGTTTTATTGAGGTATAAACCATAAGTATAAATGATATTTATGTGAGTTTGAAAATATGTATGATTATGTGATGAGAATAATGGAAAGATACCTGGGATTGTCATGAACATGCATTGTACATATTTCATATACATACATGTGCATAAATGAATATTTATAATTGTGCTAAATTGTGATATGTATATATTGTTTGTTATAAAGGAGCAATTGGAACGTCAACATCTCAACATTTCCAAAACTTTGAGCCAATAGATTCAAAAGCAATCTGTGAGTAACCTAGACGATCTCACTTAATTATTGTTGTGTAATGTTGTGTACTGAAATCCGGACACGAAGGTCTGATGATTGTGATGTATGGATGAGATATTGTGTATGTGAATGGGAACAATTAATTGTTTCTTGAATTGATTGATTGATTATGAGATGCATTCCATACATGAATGCATGAGCAGATAATGAGAGTTATGACCTAAGTAGCCACCAAAAACGAGCTCAAAGCTCTGAATGTGATTAAGAGCCAAAGGCTCATTATGTAAAATGAGCCCTGTATCCCTAACGGATAAGGGACAGTATCAATGAGCCCAATCTCAATAATGGATATGGGATAGTTTAGGCTCTCGTTTACAACAATGTAATAATTGGAAAAGAGTCACATATGCATTCCATACAAATTGTATTAAGTATGTTTGATTGATTGAAATGCAATTGTCTAACTCTTAAATGAGAATGTAATATGTGATACTATATGTAAAAATGAAATGATGTGAATTATCTATTATGTGAAATGATATGTTGCATGAATTGAGTTAACCATCGATGATGGTTACCTTATCTGAGTTCGCAACTCACCCAAAATTTGCACGTTGACATTTCAGGACCGAGAGAGAATTCTAGCTACTAAGAGACCATACAAGAAGCTTAATTCTTGTACTTTTGTGAAGAAGATGTGGCTCAAAGGTCGGTCAGCTGGACTAAAGGATTTAGTTAGATATTTTGTATTTCCTCTTTCATGTAGTATATTTTGTATTAGGTTATGATGATGTGCATGCATAGATTTTTTAAAGTTACAATGTATGTACATTCAGATTTATGAAATGAAAAGAAGAAATTTGTTTTAAAAAAACTTAGTGACTTTCTTGTATGATAGTAGATGCCATGATTAAGTGGGATAAATTACCATGTAATAAAGTCAAAGTGTGATAGTTAACACGTCGTTGTTATAGGGTATATACTAGAATGTCATAAAGATGTTCCGGTATGTACCTTATAGTAGTGGGGGTGTTACACTGTCCCTATCTGTAAATTTTGCGTTGTTAAGCTTTCAAGTCTCAAACTATTAGAAAAGAGGCCCTAGGTTGGCAAATGGAGGATCGAAGTTCTGCATTCTTCTTGTTAATGTTGTCCATCTCTACTTTTTTATCATAAATGTTTTAAAGAACTTTCTCTTCCATCAGTGGGATAGTTGATTACTTTGTAATGATCCTTTCATAACAAACTTTAGATTCATAATTAAAAAGGATTAACCCTAGTACCTACTTACCTTTTGTTGATGACCGATATAGACTTACTAGCTACCTCTTCAAGACAGGAGATTCCTAATTCAATTTTCAGGTTCTGGGATATAAAAGAGAAAGAAAGACAAGGCCATCACTGATCACCAATCATATTTGACTTATTATAATTACTTTCGCATTTTTCAAGGAATGTTTTGCCATTTATTTATCTAGGGTATCTAATAACCAATTATCTTTTTCTCATACTAAAAACTTAGATGAGACAGCCTCTACACATATATGACTCAATATGGTTAAGCAGAACATGTTAATACTTACTAACCATTTCTCAAAGCAACTTACATAGGCAACTTCGTCCTACTGCTAACCTTTGCAAACCCTCTTCAATTCTTTTTCCTTTCAGATAATGCAGCTATGTCTTGCTACCTCGGATTAACTACTAAGCCATTTTCTGTTGAAGTTATAGAATGAATAGCTTGCTTCATTTTCTTAAAAGGTTCATCTTTGCTCCATTTCTTTACTTGAGTTCCTGTTTGTAGAGACTTTGGTTTAAGACAAATCTTAAGCTTTGCAATATTTGGTTTGATGAAGTAAGATTTGAATTTCATTCGCATGTTTTTATTGTGTTTCTGATTGATGGGATTGATTTAACACTCTGCAGGACAAACATAATCGCTGGGGGTAGTAATCATTGATGGAGGATATTCACATACAAGGAGTTGCATATATCAACTAATGGTTTCAGTGAGGACAACAAGCTTGGAGAAGGAGGTTTTGGAAGTGTCTAATGGGGTAAAACTTCAGATGGTCTACAAGTAGACTAATTACCTTAATCATCTTACATCTCATTCATGATGGTATAAACAAAATTTGTCGATTCATTTTATGCAACGCAGATTGCTGTTAAGAAATCGAAAGCAATGACTTCGAAAGTTGAAATGGAATTTGCCGCAGAAGTTGAAATTCTTGGAAGAGTTAGGCACAAGAATCTGCCAGGACTCTGGGGCTATTGCATTAGGACTGATTAACATCTTATCGCATATGATTACATGCCTAATCTCAGCTTGCTATCCCATCTCCATGGTCAGTTTGCTTCAGAGGTTCAATTAGATTGGAAAAAAAGGATGAAGATTGCAATTGGGTCGGCAGAAGGCCTACTGTAAGCTTCAACAAGCTATAAAATTAGCAGTTTTCATATACATAATTGTTGGGATTATCAATAGGCAATACAGGAATATGAATTTGATTCAACATTTTACAAATGTCGATATGAACACGTTCCATCTGTTTCATTTGCTTTTGTTATAAATTCGACCTGGCAATCATAGGATCATACAACTGACAGATATTTGTTAAAATTTATTATAATTTATTATAATAATGTGAGTGATCTTAAAAAAATGAAAAAAGCAAATTGTCACTTTTTTTACTAAAAAATAGTGAAATTTTTTGACATAAAAAACTATTTAAAAGTGAAAAATATCTATAGAAAAAGCATCTAAAAGCTTACACAAAGTGTCTAAAATAGTATTTATGTGTCTAAGAAAACCGTCAAAAATGTATGTTTTCGACGGATCTATGTGTCTACAGGTAGATTAATTACCTTAATCATCTTACATCTCATTCATGATGGTCTAAACAAAATTTGTCGATTCATTTTATGCAATGCAAATTGCTGTTAAGAAATCAAAACCAATGACTTCGAAAGTTGAAATGGAATTTGCTGTAGAAGTTGAAGTTCTTGGAAGAGTTAGGCACAAGAATCTGCTAGGACTCCGGGGCCATTGCATTGGGACTTATTAACATCTTATCGTATATGATTACATGCCTAATCTCAGCTTGCTATCCCATCTCCATGGTCAGTTTGCTTCAGAGGTTCAATTAGATTGGGAAAAAAGGATGAAGATTGCAATTGGGTCGACAGAAGGCCTACTGTAAGCTTCAACTAGCTATAAACTTAGCAGTTTTCATATACATAATTGTTGGGATTATTGATAGGCAATATAGGAATATGAATTTGATTCAACATTTTACAAATGTCGATATGAATGTGTTCCATCTGTTTCATTTGCTTTTGTTATAAATTCGATCTGGCAATCATAGGATCATACATCTGACAGATATTTGTTAAAATTTATTATAATTTATTATAATAATATGTGAGTGATCTTAAAAATGCAAAAAGCAAATTATAATTTTTTTTATTAAAAAATGGTAGAATTTCTCAACGTAAAAAACTGTCTAAAAGTGAAAAATATCAACAGAAAAACATCTAAAAGCTTACACAAAGTGTCTAAAATAGTATTTATGTGTCTAAGAAAACCGTCAAAAATGTATGTTTTCGACGCATCAATGTGTAAATAGATTTTTGACACTTAGATGCGTAACAATCTATGTTTTTTCGACGCTTAGATGTGCAAAAGATCTATGTTTTTTTAATGCATCTATGTGTCTAAGAAAATAGTCGAAAATAATTTTTGTGACACTTGTTTTTTTTACTTTTTATAAAGTGTCTAAAATTATTTTTGAGGTGCCAAAAAGCATATAAAAACTCCACCTTTTGTGTCACTAAACTCCATATTTTGTTGTAGTGTTTCAATATGAAAAACTGAAAGAACTTGGAAGAATTATAGTTCAATTAGGAGGAGTACAAAACTTGAAACACCTGTTCATATGATGCATTTAGTAATAATTATCCAAAGAGAAAAGGAGATAAGAATATAAAAAATAAAAATATTATTATTAAAAATATGAAAAATCATTGCACTCTTCTGAATAATAATATTATTAAGATGAACAAAAAATCATTTTACTATTTCCAACATTCTTTCATGAAATATTTTGAAGATGTTAAATTCACCAATAATATTATTATTGAGATAAACGGGAACACCATTTCATTATTTCCAGCATTCTTTCATGTAATATCTTGAGAAGGTCAAATTCACCAATAATTTGGTATTAAAACATGATCCAGTCTTGAAAAATAAAAGTAAAAAGTGTATTTTCCTACAACATTGGCAAAGAATATAATAAAGCCCAAAGATAAGCATAATATCAATCTTTTGTAAGCAATCCTATTTCCTGAGCTCTTAAACACGAGAGATGTTTGAAATCAGAAACATGCATTATCATACAACAGATGAGTCATCAAAGAGATGTCTAAGTTTCCCCAACTTCAAATAAATTTCAATGGTCGGGAGAACCACACAGATGCAGACAGACATTAAGGAAGAAAACCAAAAATAGAGGATGAAATTTATTAAACAAGCTAGAGTAGCCATGAGTGGAGTACCAACAACCTGGAAATTAAAATATATAAAGATGACAGAAACGCTAAAATGACAGTCCTCAAAGTCCAGTAATAGTTTATTGAATAAAGGAAATTAAAAACACATGTCCAAGCATTGAGTTGCCACCAAATTTCAACCTACAAGCAACAAATCTATAAAGAGGTGAATTCTAATTCATTCAACTGACGGACAAAAGGTGAACACACTGGGTCTGCGTAAATAGCCTTCTCAATGACCGTATCACGCAAAGCTAAAATGTCAAGGCACTTGAATTCGTTCAAAACCCTAAGATGCTTCAAATCGTAAATCCAAATTCAAAGCAATCTAAAGAAAGCTTTATTGTAACTGTTCTACACGAACGCAAACTAGAAAAGCACAAAGCAATATCAAACAGACAGATGGGTAATGGAATCAGTAAGAATCGGGGTGGTGGTGATGAGAAGAAGTGGAAGGAGCATAGAACTTGTTATAGACTTGGTCGCTGACGAGATAGATACCGAAGGCAACGAGAGCGATGCCGAGACCTAGAGTGGCGTGGCGGTACTGATTCGTCAGCATCAAATGCTTCCTCCACTCATCCCTTGTCCAAAAGAACTCTCTGGTGTTCCCATCTTTCTCACTCTCTCTCTCTCTCACTTACCTTACTTGGAAATTCAGAAAATGTCAATTTGGGATTGGGATTTAGGACTGCATTCTGTTTGTGTAAATGTGTGTGTTTTAGTTTTGGGCTTTTTCAATGACTATGGATTGGGCTATATAGATATGCACATATTCTCCAAAATTGAGTATTAATCATTTAGTTATTAGAGCACAAATCAAAGAATTACCCTACAAGTCTGTCTGTTGAAGAAAATGAAAAGCAAATTATTTTCTTTTTCCAAAATCATCGTATGCTTGCCCTGAGTTTATCCTGAGTTTACATTTCTCAAATCACTTGAATTATGATATATTTATGGAGTCTTTTTCACAAGCTTTTAAGTAAGGAAGATATTTTTTAGAAATTTTAGACTCTTTTTTAGTATATTTTTTAGATAAATTTTGTTGTCCTAAATAAATGTCTAAAAATTTCACCAATTTTTAGATTATTTAAGACAATTATTATATGTGTCTTAAGTATGTGTCTAAAACCTCTTTATTTTGATACAGTGAAAGTGTTATTTGCAACCAAGTGATTGCGTTAATTCCATATTATATTATCTAAATATCTCATTGCAACAGCATCTCACTAAATGCATGTGCTTCATTTGATCCTATAAATATTATTACGAGGAAATAATAATAGATTATGGATCATCATCTTATTATGAAAAGTCAAAAGGCAAAAGGTACTCCTGGTCTAAATATGTCACTTTTACTGGCGCAAACAAACGTTTCTATTATTGGAAGATTGATATTTGATATAAGATGTAATAAGATTAGTATCTATGACTAAATTTACTTCATTGTATAGTTTCGTTTCCCTTTTCAAAGTAACATCGTTCCTAAATTACCAAGAAGATGATCTGCATCTTATTTTACAGCTACTCTGTAGTTAATAGTAGACACCACATTCATGCCATAAGAACAAGGGATCTATTGCACATAATGCACATGCTCCAGCACCTTCGTAGAAACGGTTCAGATTGTTTAGTGTGTTGGAATCACAACAATACAGTACTTGACAACTTCTGTCGTCTTAAGCCAAACAGAAATAAAGATCAAGCAGCTAATTTGAACAGACACTCATACTGTATTAATCGTGGGTTAATATCCAATCTAAAGGGAAATGTTTGTAAAAATGACAATTTAAAAGAAGTGGATTTCATGTCTAATTACTGAACAAGGCAAGCAAGTGAAAGAAAGGAAGGCAACAGTCACCCATGCAGGCAAAACGAGTTGTTTTCCTTAGTCACTCCAAAAATACAGGATATCAAGCATTTGAAATAGTCCTGGGACAACTCCTTTATGATACCCGTCAAATAGTGTGCATTGATTTAACAAATAAAATCCTCTGTTTCTTTGTCCGTGTACCAATCCTGTGCCCTTTCATCTCAACCATCCATTTATGTGGTTGATTTAAGAATATATTCCAATAATAAGGAGATGATGTCTTGGCTTGCAAAACCATTAGAATATGTATGCCCCTAAAATAATGCCCCTAAAATAATGCTCTTATGTTCTCCATTTTTTTTTTTTGAACCGAAGAATCTAAAGTTATTTTTTTTAGATGCACACTAAGTAATCTTCTGAATTGATGCAATAGTTTGCAAATCACACCAATTAGATATTTCGCACTAAACAAGTCTTGTACAACAGACTCGATCAAAAGAGTGTAAATAAAAAAATTCGAATACAGAACCTTTTAGCCCTATACTCCCCCATTCTACTAATTCGACTACCCCCAAGGGGTTGTTCTCCAAACCTGCCTATGCTTATCTTACTTTGAACCTATAATGGAACTGTTGCCAGCGATTCAGCTTCAAGGCTGAAATATCACAAGAAATTTATAGAAATTTCTACTTGCTACAAAACCATCATAAGTCAGCCAAAACTTCTGCCCTTAGATCACAACTAACCTATTTTTCACAAGTTCAGACAATAAGAGAGCATAGTTCTGGCTAAACAATAAATATTAAATGGAAAAGTAACATCTGCAATTGTAACCATACTAAGCCAAGCCTACTATGGACATGCCATTGAACTTCAATGATCTTCACCAGAAAATTGCCAACCTATCCATTGTTCTCTGCCCTTTTAGAAAGCTCAAGTGCTGATGCCTCAGCTGAAGTCTTCATAACCATATTTCCAGAATCAGCGTTTACTTCCAGTACTGGATAATCTTTGGTACCAAAATCCTTTTCTATGTTTTTATCATCTTGTGAATCAATTTCACCAGAAGTACTCCCATTATCTGGAGAATGAGGAGAGTTCCCACCAGTTTCTTCAGTCCTCCCATATGCTTCCATATGTAAATCTTCTGGTAGCAACTGCTGTAATGGAATAGCATTACTAATGATCTGTCCTGTTCTCAA
Source organism: Erythroxylum domingense (assembly GCA_025594535.1). NCBI lineage: Eukaryota > Viridiplantae > Streptophyta > Magnoliopsida > Malpighiales > Erythroxylaceae > Erythroxylum > Erythroxylum domingense. The sequence continues at coordinate 10,190,146 of JANQBM010000005.1, forward strand.
CCTCTCTCGGTAATCCTCCATTTCTATTCTGTACCTTTCTTTATCCTTCATAGCCTTTTCCTGATAAACCTGATGACAATGGAAAAAATGAACCATTGAGCTACTCAAATTTGACACCATAGAGCAAAAGTGGGAAAGAAATATAGATCACTATATGCGTTGAATAAATAAATTTACAACAACATTTTTCTTACTGTTCTCTCAGATTCCTTTAGCTTATTCCAAAGTTCACCAATCATCCTACTGATCTCCCTATCCTTCCCTGGGTGGAGGGGCTTCAATCTTGCATGCTGCTCGGCGAAGAAGAAGTTGTACCCACTTCTATTAGGTTTGGGATGAGCAGGATCTCTCCTTTTTATCTCACTTTTCTTCCTGCGGCGTCGCCGTTGAATACCTGTCGTAGCTCGAGCATTGCCACTGTTGTTGGCCACAAGAGTACAATGCTGTGATGCTTGGCATGATTGATTTTGTGGTGCCCAGTAAAGAACCCCTTTGAGCTTCTCTGAGCCTATACTAACAGTAACAAGATACCCACTCTCGAATTTCCCATCAATTACTCCTGTTACTGGAGAACTAGCTGATGATGATGACCTTGCTGCATATTTTTGGATAAAAAGGTTTACCAATAGAGCTATTCTTACGAGTTGAAAGATTGATCAAACATTAGAATTTATATCAAATAACATTGATATAGCTACCAAACAAAATGGCTGAAAATATCCATCTGCAATCTAAATTTTTATGATGTATCCAACCACTTGTTTCATGAATTGTTGCACAATTACAATGAAATTCACTTTAGAAAGACAACTTATTTATCAAATGAACATCAAGAGAAAAGGTAATGTGAGGAAAAATATTTAACCAGCTAATGAATGAGGGTGGTATAATTGTCTAGCATTGAATCACTAGAGATTTGGCATGTGGCGAGTCAAAAGAAATAGTTGCGTCAATACTTGCAAAATCTACCAGGAGTTCAGTTATCCTCCTTTTGAAGCCTAATTGAAATGCAAGTGCTTCTGAAGGGAAAAAAAAAAGTTAAAGGTTTGAATGAACAAAAGAAGATGAACCTCCACTCAGCTGTATAGTGTTTGTATTTTGTTGTTGAGTTGTTGTTGTTTGATATTCAGGTGATGGTTGAACAGTGACTTGAGCTGGAACCTGTGCCATTAATGGGCTCTGCAAGGGAGCTGCAGAATGAGAATCAAATATAAATAAACATTCCAGAAATTGCACTTGATGAGGATCAAGAGTTTAATATCCACACCAGCTGATGCAGGAGTCAATCCACGAACTTTAAAGAAATATAGTTGTTCATAATGGTAAAGCAAGGAACCATAGTACTTGCGCAACACAAAGGAGGCATTTGTTGCAGTGGATGGGAAGTTGAAAATTGCAGTGACTTCTTTCCATCTTTTATCTCTTATAACCTGCAAACATAGATAACAAGCATCCAATGGCCTTTGCATTAATTCATGAAAAACTTTGTTATCAAGTTTAAAAAGCAATACTGCCGAAAATTTTGTTGGTTCTGAATAGAGGAAAAGTGCAAACGCCCTTTACTTCAAGGGCATGCGATTACGTTTACGTGTACTGGCCAATGCAGTTCTCCTTGCTCAGTACCAAAGGGAAAACTTGAAGCCAACAATCTGAATTGGTTATTTAGACCTTAGAAAAGAAGATGCTTGATGATAACTTTCTATTTCTTCTTATTCAGTTCATAACTGCACAAAATAAATCCATGCTGATAAAAGGCTATTTCAGCAGTCGTTAGAGGTCTGATTGACACCATTGACACCATCATCAAGGGTAGTGCCCACATCTTGCAAAGTTAAAAATCACGAGATACTTTTTTCCCAAAAAATCAACAAGATGCTATATTACTTCCATGATTTATGTCAATCTTCTTCTCATTCCACGAAAATTTCAATGGGAAAAACAATTCATTCGGCATCTAGTAAGTTGGAGCACTAGGTCTGAATTCACCACTTAAGATGGATTGCCTATATCTAATTTGCACCTCCAATAGATAACATGGAGGACAAGTGTATATACTACACACTGTGCACAGCCACATCCTCCATCGAAGTAACACTCAAAAGTATAAAGAGTACACCTGGAAGTGAAAGGCTAAAAGTAAAGGCCCAAAACTAGCAATGAGCAGACTGTTTAAACAGTCCAGAGAAAGAGAAATCAACAAGAAAGAAACATAATAAGGTAGGTACATGTCTAACACATTACTCAATCCAGGAAGGTTTGCAAAATTGGAATAGGTGGGACAGAGTCAATGAACTTACAACCAAATTCATGAGGGAAGACGTCGGAAAAATATAAAGAAAGAACAAAATCAAGTAAATTGTTTCCTATTACCTTTTCGATACCACCGCGGTAAGTTACCTCGATAAAAAGGCGATGTAGATCCAATTCCTTTCCACCAATGATGGGAATCCTACAATATCAGCACTCAATGCATTAGAAAGTACAGGACAGGGTACCTAACACCAGAAAAGGCAAATTAATCCAAGGTAGTTTGCCGCAGCAGTTTTTAAACAAGAATTAAAATGTCACCTTTTTTTAACATGACTATTCGATTTAAGACATGTTCAACATCTATCAACTGATAGAGGAAATTATATTTAGCTTACATGAACTTGGTTTCCATGGAAGCATGAAGCTTTTTTAAGGTAGACATAAATAGCTTAGGACTAGCTATAAGGTCCTCATATCCCGCCAAAGCTGTGGGATATTGAAGATGCTTCATTCCTACTTCCTTCGTCTGCAACTGGTTCTGCTTGGCACAAGATTTTGATGTCATCTCCAAATTCTTAGTTGAGCCAACGAACTTACTCTGCCTTTTTACACTCTGACATTAAACGCTTCACACCCACCTCTGTCTGTTTGCAAGAAAATAAAGATAAATGGAATGCACTGATAGTATTTGATTTACTATTAAATAGATTCAGCAATTAAAATGACAACTGGATTAAGAAATAAACACAGAGAGTATCCGAAGTCCAAGAAAAGGGGGGTAGCTTATAGCTGTCATAGTTAAGTATTCTCTCTCGGGTAACATCAATGTAACAGCACATCAAGACCCAGTTTCAGACTTTTCAAAACACACAAAGGACTAAAAGATGGATGACACCCTTTTAGGCTTTCGTAAGAACGATGCGGATAATAAACTTTTTCCTTACGTATCCTTCTTCTCTCGCTCGCAGGCCTACAATGCTATGTGACAGGTACTCCCAGAAATGTATGTTTATGCTATGAACTTTTTTTTATAGCATCTGACACTGTTTCGGGATGACAAGATATATTAATGATGGGCTCAAAACATAAAATACAAAAATGAGAAGTAATAATTAGAGAAATTCAAAAAAAAAAAAGAAGTAATAATTAGAGACTGAACCAGAACTTTACCTTTCTTCCTCCTTTTTCTGGATAATCTATATTTTGGGTGGTTATTTTAAGGTTAGAAGTTATATTATATGATATAGACAAAGCAACCCAGGTACAGAAAAACGAAAGCAAGTAATTTATGGTGAGAGATAGAGATCAATTTCTTACTATTAACATTGTGTATGTGTATATATACATGTAGATATATGAAAAGAGGAGCAATGAGGAGGAGCTGAAAGCTAAACATGCAAATTGAGGTGAAACAGTTCTAGATAAATGCCAGGAAAAAAAAAAGTTACCATAATTTCATCGAATTCTGATTATTGGGAGAGGATGGTCGGTTTTTAGTGGTATCCAAAGATAAATGGAAGTGTATGATCCAAGAAAAAGAAAATGTGAGATAGATGAGATATGAGTGCCGTAACATTAGCTTATTTTGGTATTGGTTCATATTTATCTATCAAGTAATAGTCTCATACGGAATCAGTCTTCCTACATCCCATATCTCTTAATCTCTTTTTTTAGTATATACGTATGCTTTTTTTTTATTTAGTTATTATCCATCTCAAACTAATTCAATGTCTATGATCTTTTTTCCATTTTTCTCAATCATATTAAAAATATATATCCTACCATATGATGAAGATGAAAATTGCTTGCTTTGAATTTTTTAATTTTATAAGTTTAATTAAATTTGTTTTCCTTCTCCATCAAATTATTTTTAATAATGTTTATTTTGTAAAATAAGTTAGGATTTTCTTTTTCTGGAACCACCTCAAATTCTTAATCTGAATAGAAAAACAATTAAGAATTTACCGAATAAATAAGAATCATTGTTTATGATGAAAGGTGACATTTATGTTTGCAAGATGAAAATTGGATTCAGAAGATCTGCTAGACCATTCTACCTTACCTGAAAACACCTCGTGTCAATATATAGGATATAAAAAACTTTTCTTCTTTTATTTTAACTTTTTCCATCGTAGCTTTATCTAAGGATGACAATAGGCTCAGGCCAAGTTAGACCCAACTCGTGCTATTTTGAGCTCAAGGCAGCAAGTTTGAATCCAATCAACAAGCCTGAATTGTTATTATTAAAAAATAAAATATCAAAATGAAGTCATGTTATCGTCACCTTTTAAGCCTCAAGCTCGGTTAATCCTAACTTGGCCAATTAATTTCAAACCGAACCTAGACTCCATTGTAATCCCCTAATTTTTGGGTAAATAATAGTGATGAAAATGGCTCATTAACTAGTCGATTGTAGGTATAATTGAACTTAGAAAAAATATTCTTGCATAGTTGCGTACAAAATGAGTTATCCCCTTGTATTTGATACAAGAAATTGCACACATAGAAAGCTTTAGCTTGCACATATTATAAATTATGGTTAATTATTAAAAAAATTAAATTTGACTCAGTTTTAAAAAAGTAGCCTGAATTTTAAAAAAATAATTAATTTTTTAATTTTTCAATTCTATCTCCACATTAATATCTTAGTTAACGAACCTACTAGTCACATAAAACAGAAACTCTAAATAATTATACATGTCAGCCTGAATTAAGTTAAGTAATTCAACCCTAAACACTTACAACTGAAACCACGTTGTTTAGGTATGGGTATTGTCGGATTCCGCTGCATCTTGGCCTGCATTAACTTTCTGCCTTCGTTTACCCTCCTCGAGAAAAATATTAGTATCCTCAGCCTGCATTGCATAAATAGGCAATCAAATAGCAAAAAACAACAGCACAGTATATAGCGAAAGATAAACTCAGCTCTTAGAAACCTTTAAATATTGTACTTATTAAACGTGAGTCATGTTCTTAAGGAATTCACTATATTTGCTAACGAATAACTGGGATTCAAAAATAGTTGGAAGATTGAGCCTCTACTGGAAGCCATGGGTTATGCTAGTCAAATGCATGAATATATGATCAAACTCAATCAAAGGTTGAAGCGGCTTTTCAAATAGCAGGATGTGGAACAAATCGCCTTTGTAAAAGAGGGATTTGATTAGAAAGATACAACGAGATTAAGCAAAACATAGCTAAGGAAAGAGCAGAATAGTGCAACAATGTAGATTAGTGCGGTAACAAAGATAAGGAAGAGCAGACATTGGGGCGAGAACGAACTGGTGAAATTTAATTAAGAGTTTTTCTTTACCTAATCAATGAAGTTTCATTTATAAGAGTTTAAGGTTTAATTAGTCAGAATTATTTAGGATTTTTGTCTTATATGACTATTCGTGTTAATAGAAATATTAACAAGTTATAATTGAAAAAAAAAATTAGAATTTTGAATATTTAGTTACCACTTTATAAAGTTTGGAGTATAATTACAAAATTAAGTAAAATTTAATTTTTTTGTAATTAATCTTATAAATTATGGTCCATATATGTTTTTTTCTAATAAATTATAACACTTACGACAAGATAATTTAATTTATAAAGATATTATTAATATATATTAAGATCTTTATGTTCTAAAATATTTAAATGGATTACAAAAAGATTAAATTTCTTTTTAAAATACGTAAAAAAATAATTCCTATTCAATCGAAACTAATAATTGACTATTTCTTTAAAATTAAATATTAGTTATCGAGCTAAAACTTAATTCCCAGTTCCTCTTCCCCGATAATCATCTCCTTCTATTCTTCATAAATGCAGACCATTTTGAACCATTCCATTAACGCTTATAACTTTTAATGGAACACATAAATTTTCGACCATTGCTATAGATTCAAAAAACCAGACGAAAAATGGTATCTGTATTGCTTCATTTTGAAGTAGATATGACAAATAAAATAGCATCATCATATTCCTTTCTGCTGATGTTTTAGAAATTCGTTCTCTTTGCAAAATGTACTCAAATAATATTAATTCTAACTATTCTCGTGTCAAGATTAGATTAGATCCCTTTTAGCCCAAGGTGTTCTTTTTTCAATTTATTTATCCAATCATTTAGTGAAGTAACCAATACTTCTACGTCAAAAACAAGGGTTTAAGTACGTAGGTTGTAGTTAAGACTTGTAAAATGAAATAGAGTGTGAAAAAAAATGGAAATAGAAAATGATTTTAGCAAGAGAAAGCCATGGATATGCTTTGATTATGGCAGAGTGCAACTAAGTGAAATGGGACATGTAACCAACTTCATTAGATGTTGTGTGTATTATGAAGTTGCACACAATGTGGACGAGATTTAAGATGACCAGATCTTAGCCTTGCGTAGGACAGAAGCATGCATAAATCAGACGTAAGAGCTTTAAACCATAAAAGTAAGGTAATTAGGGAACAATCATAGAACATGTTCTATGCTTTATGAGCTAATTTTCCTGAAAGTGCCAAAATTTGGGGCTAAATTCTCAGCCAGTTACAAAATTTGTTTTCCGTCCGTGATGTGAGAGAAGAAAAAAAGAAGGTTCTAGGTGTAGGACACCCCGCCGTCGTAGTTGGCAAGATCACTACAAGAAAATAGTGAATTAGGGACAGAAAATACCGACGGAAATAAGAAATATTTCGTCAGTATACAAAATTACCGACGGAATAAACCAACGGCCAAAAACGTCGGAGATTCGGCCGTAGTTAAATTTCCCGACGGAACGTTTCTTTAATGTCGGTAAAATTACCGACAGACAAAATAAATCGTCGGTAAAATCAACCGAAAAGTTACCGACTGTCCGATGTATTCCGTCGTTAAATTTACTGACGGGTGGCTTATCCGTATGTAAATGTAGCATCGGAATGTTTCTAATACAGTCGGTAAAGGTATCGACGGTAAAGCTTTTCCGTCGGTAAATTCGGAACTATTACCGACGGAAATTATTTTCCGTCGGTACGGTATTTAGACAATTACCAACGGAAATCTTGCATATTTCTGTCGGTAAAACTTTTATTAAAATTTTTTAAAAATATATATTTCCATTATATTTAAATTATAATCGTCGAAAAATTTTATTAATAATATATATTTAAGTAGATATAAATAATTAAATAAAAATTTTGATTAATGAATATAAATTAAAATATCTTAATTAATAATAAAAACGTTAC
>JANQBM010000005.1:10240101-10259605 GCA_025594535.1 Erythroxylum domingense
TTTTTTCCTTTATTTCCTCACACAGGTTACTGCTTTGCCTTGTTCTTTCTGATTTTTTTTATCTATTAAGTTGAACATAGTGAATATTTAGTGGGTTATTTGTATTTTTGTACTTTAATGTTGGCTGGCATAAATCTGCAACTGTTGAAAACATATGAGGATTCACCGAGGTAATTAAGGTTGAGAAAGTGATAAATGAAAACGCATGAAGATTTAAACCTCCTGCAGTCATCTATAGGGTTGTGATCAATATTTTGTCCAAGAAAGCAACAATGAAGTGGATCTTCAAATGCTTAGAAGATGGAAAGGAGTGGACTGGAGTCAAATATTGTCAGTTTTTAATGCAATTATCGATGGCCTATATGAGGATGGTGTGGTAATTAAGGCTGAGAAAGTGATCCTGAATGCAAGAGGTGTCAAACCTGATCTTCTCACTTATAACGAACAGCTGAATGGATTTTGTTTACAAGCCCTGATGGATAAGGTTGGGAGTATTTATGTTACTGATACCTCAGTTGTACCATACTTAAAGATTTAAAGGATAGACGAGACATCTAAACTTCTTAGTGAAATGCATGGTCACCTAACACTATTACATGCGATAAAGTCGTATAAGGCTGACACCAAGCAACAAGAAGAATCCATAGTGTACCGTACTAGAAGTATTTGAAAAAATGTGCTGCAATGGCCCACCTGCAAATTTTAATAATTACAAAACTTTTCTAGATGGCTTACGTAAACAGGGTGCATTTTCTTCTATTTGTAAATCATAAAGGTGTCTTCACACAATCAGAGAAGAACCGAGAAGTTGTCGAGAAAAGATGAGAGAGGAGATCAATTTTAAAATTGTTAAATATATTTTTTTGTAAAAGAGTACTACCGAAAAGTGAAGTTATAGCTTAAATTAAACGTTTAAATGTGTCCAAATATTTGAATTTAAATTAAATTATGATGAAAATGTTATGGTTTAATTTAGGAGTAGCAATCAAGACACGAATATTGCAAGGGTAAATGGGTTGAAACCATGAATATCTCATTTAGCCAACATGCAAGTTACTAAAAAATATCTCTAAATGTTTCTTTAAACATATACGTAAGTTATTTAGATAAAAATTTATTACTAGGAAAATATAACTTTCACCCTAAACTTAGAATTAAATTTGAAATTGGACTAAATTGAAGTAAATCCCAAATTTGGTTTGCCTATTTTTCAGCTACAATTAATGGAAAACATGGAAATAATGGGCTAGTTTGCTTGGTTATGGTTAGTACCCCCATGTTTTCTTAAAACAAACCAAAAACGTCATTGTTTGTGCAATGGCTTATCAGAAGTAAACAGATTACCAATTCAATTTGGCACATTCTTGAACACTTGCGTGCACACGAAGCATGTATATTTAGAAAGGATCATAAGTTTACGCGCTTCTAGAATTTTCAAACCCGGTTCATGACATCTTTTATGTTGCTAATATTTGTATGATCAAGCTAAGTTCAATATTTTTATTTGAGTTCACACTAATTTTATTTGTTTATTTTTATTATATCAGGGAATCCCAAATTCAACCCCTCATTATATTGAAACGTAATTCTCTTTAAATTTGTGGATTCAACACAAACACTCAAGACGTAATTGACTTCTAAATGTAATCAAATATCACTTATGATTAATCTTTGATATGAGCAATCTACCTCTCTTATTAGACAAATTTCATAAGGCTGTAATTGCTATGTGTATGCATCACTAGTTGTTGATGGGTCCATTTGTTTCTGAGATTGGCATACTAATTCGAACCTAAACAAAACATAAAAGACTTTCAAACCCACGGGTTTGGATAGAAAATTTGATGTCCCAACCGACTGAGATGGGGCCATCTTTAATTAATTATGGCCGTCAAGCAAAATTTCCATCTGAAAGCTGTAATGGAATGAGACTGTTTATAAGCTCCCTCGCAAAACATTGAGGGAGGAACAGTTGGACTACCTCCTTATTAAAGGGCTGGAAGAATATAGTTTAATTAGAAGAAAAACATGCTTAGGCTATATTATATTATCCAATTGGAATATCCAAAATTTATCAAAGTGAGAAGGAAAAAAATATTACCTTAAGACTAAGCACCTGCACCGCATGACGATATTATATATTATTATCTTCCAGTTCATTTCATTTATTAAATGACATGTACTATAAAAATAAATTAAATGATATTACAGAACGTCAAGCTGTTCTATGCTTCTATAAGCATTATATTATATGATCTTTAGGTAAATTATTTCGAATATCTTCATTTTTTAATAATTTATTACCTATATCTTAACTTTTTATTTTGTAACACTTTATATTATAACTTATAAAAAAGGCATAGACTTAAGCATTGCTAAAAGTAAATTGTAAAATTGTTTCTACAAAATTTGGCCGGACTTTTTTATATTTTTTCAAAATTTTAAATTTTTGAGAAAATTAAATAATTCTTTTTATCAGATATTTTCGAATTTTTATTAAACATGTATTTAATTATTCTTAAAATGTGTACAAATTTTAATTTAAATTTTTAAGCATTGGCTTTTCTATAAAGATAACAACTCAACTTATATATATATATATATATAGTAATATTTACTGTTATAAAATAACAATAAATATATATTTAATATTTTATTCATATTTCAAGATATTTTAAATTTATCCTATATCTTTTAACCAAAAATTTAGGTTGAATTGAAGAGTATTATTTCAAGGAAGTTGGTGTAAAAGAACAGAAACAATGAAAATCAGCATCAGGTTTGAACTTGCTTGATCAACTTTGACTAAACTCGTACAATTTCCAATCACTTATTGTATAATTAGATATGAGGTACATTTTTGAAAACCAGCCCTCCCTTTTCGATCTTTCTTTCGGCCAGGGATTGCGGCTGTGATTAAATTCTTATTATTCAAGGCTAGCCGTTTTAATGTCTAACGATTATTACAGGCTGGCTGATTAATTCGGCGGTAAGTAAATGTCTACACTTTGGCCAATTCATTTATTAAATGATAATATTAATATCCTCAAGGTGTTGAAAGCCATACTTTTTTTTAAATAAGCATTATATTAATTATAATTTTAGTTTTAATTTTAAGGATTGTCTTTTTCTATTGAGATTATAATATTCGATTTGGAATGCCACATAAACATGTTAATATAACTCTTATTTTGAGAAAAAGAGACTGTTTCGTAGATGTATAAATGTAATTAGTTTGATTTAAATTTTACTCTTAACCTGAAGTGAAGTTGATCCTGTCCTGCTACTTATCTAGCAGCCCTAATGAAATGAAACCTGCTGTGGTAGGCAGTACGAGGAGAATTGAAATTTATCCTGGATGTGTCACTCACTATGACTTCTTCGACAGTATATCACTTGCCTTTTTGGGTTAGGTAGAGTGGAGAATAAGGGTTTAAAGAATGTAGCGCAATAGAACTGAGAAAGGAAATTTAAACAGCATAAGGTTTGAAGTTGATTGATCAACTTTGACTAAACTCTTGTACTTCCCTATCAATTTGGTAGAATGGCATCAGCAAAAAGCAGGCCTGCTGGGAATTATACATGTTCGACAAGGACCATGAGATTCTCGTTTTGGCCTTACACCCAAGGATTGTGGCCGTGATTACTGTAAAACGCTCTTCTTTTAATTATTGTTCAAGGATTGTGACATTAATTCGGTGGTAAGTAAATGTCTACATTTGATTTTGGCCAATTTGATCATGTGTGAACTCGTGGAATCTAGGATTTGATGAATCAAGTTTTGCCATTCTCTCTTTGTCGAGTTCAAAGCTCATGGGACCGAGACAAAATGATTAATGATTTTGAGGGGAGGATAATTCTCTAAATATGATACATAAAAGTAGCACCAGCAGTTTGATTCTTTTAAAAAGTAATTTAGAAATAAAATTATGAATATACTAAGTTTATGTAAGAAATATTTCCAAAGTCATAATACAATTAAATGTGAACATTAGCTAAAATAAAAAAAAGCAAAATGAAAAGTACTTCTAACATCATTACCAAACCTTGATGAAGTAATGCATTCAGGCAAATTTCTAATAATGATTACCATATGACCATAACGATCCCCTTTATCTCTTTTCACATTATGATTACCGTAGGACCGTAATGATCTTCCTTTTCTATTTTCATATTCTGCAATTTTAAAATAGAAAAGTAAGATTAATTTAATAAATCTACAGTAGCCCGAATACTTTAGACTATGAGATGAAGTGACAAAACATAAACAACTTTTAGAAACTTGAAGATACAGCTACTTAGTAAAGGAGTGGTTCTAGGGACACTTGAACTACAACTACAACTACAAATGCCTGATCATTTCAGGAAAAACATAAAAAATTGCTATAAGCTACAAAACCCTAGTTAACCCCAGAAATAGAAGCAGAATTAGGTATGAGGACTTTCTTATAGTCCTGCACCAGAGACGTCACTGAAGAAATTCAAGTTGTATTGATGAAGAAAGTTCCTACTACAAGTGGGATTCGGTAACTGAAAAAGATGTGAAATGGACCAAAACTGATGACGTTTTATTCTTCCCATATAGAAATATGGAGTAAAGTAGGCACAACCATACACCCAACTCAAGCTAACTAAAGTACTACATGATGGCAATTAATACAACATTATCTCTACAACCATATGTGTCCAAATCCCAACCTTCTCAAACCCTAAAAAAGTACTCAAAACACAGCTGTGCCAAGATTTGACTTTTTGGTAGCTTCCTTTCACACTGATTGCTCCTTCGGTGGTGCTTATATAGCTGCTGATCCACACCTGTCCAAAACATTTAAGGTTTTTGTTTGCATCTTTTGATGTCTACTTCGCGCGGTAACTTTTTTGTGAATCACTGGAGAAACATTTCTAAACATGTTTGATTATTATGTACTGTAAAAGAATCTTTAGGTTAATCAGTTCTTTTCTTGGTGCTCTTATTCAAAGATTAGAACATTCTGCTCTCCATTAAACCTCAAAAGCATTTTCTAGTGGAGTTTCCAACAAAGGCCAATTAATGAGGTTGCCATATGCTTAAAGATCACTTCGATTGAATGTGGTTCATATATCTTTGGGGGAAAAAATTGCCAACCCATTGAATTCTTGCTGACTCATTCATGTCATTTAAGTGATTATATTAAGTTTACAACCAATCAGAAGCACAATAAAAAGAGATAATGCTAGCACTAATCTCCAACTTGTCGTGAACTTCCTATTTTATATATTTCCATGTCTATCCCAATTTATTACTCCTTAATTGCATTCCAACGACCCTCCTTTGTCCTTCCACAATCAAAACAAAACCGTTGATCCTAAACTACAAGAATCGAGATAATTACACCATAATACGCGTGAGCTTGTAATTATCCCCCTTCAGGTACAAACGTTTATAGAATCAAACGTCTAATACTTTCGACGTAACAAAAAGAATAAATATCATTTCTAGAACAGATTCTGACAAGTAGGGTAGTTTTGACCTAGCAAGGTAGAGGTTTCAGCCATCCTGACTATAGTCATACGCGGTTGATGGGCGCCAATGTATGACCAGAACACAACCCTACGTAAGAAAGAAACCTATGTAGAATCAAATGTACATGTTCCAGAACAAGTACAATCAAATATCAAACATTTTAAAACATCAATATCACAATCTTTATACAAAAAAAAAAAGGGTAATCAGATTAGGTGCTAATTGGCCGGTTGATATCATGCAATTCAACCATGTAACCTACCCGCGTTGAATAAAAAGCTCGTCTCCGTTTTATAAAGGCTTCAGACATTTAAAGTGTTCACATATAATACATGCCCAAAAGTAATCATCCTCCTCGACTCATTTTGCTTTCTAACTTAGATCCATGATCATCTAGTTCTCATCTCCGGACATCTCCGCCATGCAGCTGAATCGTCTTTGCATTGTTTTACCAGCCGATTTGGATGAACTTGAGCCACCGAGTAATCATCCCAAGGTGCCAAGTTCAGGCCACAAAGAGGTTGAGAACCGTGAGAAACGCGGTTGTGGGGGTCAAATTCTTGCCTTTCTTGGCAAATCAATTCGCAGGTTGTATGACTCCAAATGGGTTGGTTCCTGTTTGCATGATAAGACAACCAAACAAAAGTCTGGATCTTTCCATGACCTGGAAGGAATACAGATATCTGAGAAAATGGTTGGCGGTGACAATCCAAGGATTTTCAGCTATTCTGAGCTTTATATAGGGTCTAATGGGTTCAGTGAAGATGGAGTTCTTGGCAGTGGAGGTTTTGGCAAGGTTTATAGAGCAGTTCTACCAAGTGATGGTACTGTAGTGGCTGTGAAATGTTTAGCAGAGAAGGGTGAGCAATTTGAGAAGACTTTCGCAGCAGAATTGGTCGCGGTGGCTCACCTACGACATAGGAATCTTGTTCGTTTAAGGGGGTGGTGCGTTCATGATGATCAGTTGCTACTGGTTTATGACTACATGCCAAACCGGAGCCTTGATCGGGTGTTGTTTAGAAGACCCGAAAACCTGACGACACAACTTCTTTCTTGGGAGAAGAGGACGAAAATAGTTGGTGGCCTGGCAGCTGCTCTGCATTATCTTCATGAACAACTAGAGACTCAGATCATTCACAGGGATGTAAAGACGAGTAACGTGATGCTTGACTCCGAATTCAACGCTCGGTTGGGCGATTTTGGATTGGCAAGATGGTTGGAACATGAACTCCAATATCAGACCAGGACTCTTTCAATGAGAAACCACCAATTTCGCTTGGCAGAGTCCACCAGAATTGGTGGGACTATAGGGTATTTGCCACCTGAGAGCTTCCAGAAACGAAGTGTTGCCACTGCAAAATCTGATGTTTTCAGTTTTGGGATTGTTGTCTTAGAGGTAGCCTCTGGACGGCGAGCAGTGGACCTGACATACCCTGATGATCAGATCATTTTGCTTGATTGGGTCAGGAAGCTATCCGATGAGGGAAAACTTCTACAAGCAGGGGATCATAGGCTTGCTGACGGATCCTACGCACTTTCTGATATGGAAAGACTAATTCATATTGGTCTTCTATGCACACTTCACTACCCGCAATCTAGGCCCAACATGAAATGGATAGTTGAAGCACTTTCCGGCAATATTTCAGGCAAATTGCCGCCACTGCCATCATTTCAGTCCCTTCCTCGATACATAACCCTGTCATCATCATCTGCCACCAGCACAAACAACAGCACCACCACCAGGTCCAACACCACAAATGCCAGTTCTAACATAACACTCACTTCCAACACTTCATCCACCTATGTCACAGCCATTGGTGAAACTGTGTATGCAACTGCAGATATTGGACATCATGATTTTGGCACTACTAGCAATATAAGTCGTAGACAGAGCAGTTACTTTGTGGTTGAAACTCCCAGGGAGATATCCTACAAGGAAATCGTTGGCGCAACAAACAATTTTTCGGATTCTCGAAGAGTGGCAGAGGTCGACTTTGGAACTGCCTATTACGGCATCCTTGATAATGGCCACCAAGTTGTGGTGAAGAGGCTTGGCATGACTAAGTGCCCAGCATTGCGCATTAGATTTTCGGCCGAACTCCAGAATTTAGGGAAGCTCCGCCACCGAAACCTAATACAACTCCGCGGATGGTGCACCGAACAAGGAGAAATGCTGGTAGTCTATGATTATGCAGCAAACCGCCTTCTGAGTCACCTCCTGTTCCATCACGATAATAGAATTGGCCATTCCATCCTACGCTGGAGTCACAGATTCAATATTATCAAGTCATTGGCTTCTGCCATTCTCTATCTTCATGAGGAATGGGATGAACAAGTCATCCACAGACACATAACATCTTCGTCTATCATTCTCGATCTAGACATGAATCCAAGGCTCTGTAATTTTGCCCTGGCTGAATTCCTCACAAGAAATGATCATGCTCATAAAGCAGCTGCTAAGGCAAGTAAATCAGTCCGTGGGATTTTTGGCTACATGTCGCCAGAGTACATGGAATCTGGGGAAGCAACTACATTGGCTGATATTTATAGCTTTGGTGTGGTCGTTCTTGAGGTGGTCAGTGGACAAATGGCGGTCGATTTCCGGCAGCCGAAGGTACTATTGGTTGATAGAGTTAATAAATTTGAGGCACAAGAAAGACCGCTAGAGGAGTTGGCTGATATAAGGCTAAATCAAGAGTACAATCATAAAGAACTAATGAGGCTTATCAATTTAGGCATTGCATGTACAAGGTCAGATCCAGGATTAAGACCAAGCATGAGGCAGATTGTAAGCACACTTGATGGTAATGACCAATGGTTCATGAAGCGAGGGAAAGGGAAGGAAAACAGAGAATCATGGAAACAAAAGAATGCTAGTTCCTTAGAACTGACTAAGAATATCCAAGCTTTGGGAATACATTGAGTAATAGAACACCCAAGAAGCTCAGGTTTTTATGTTAATTAAGTATTATTGTCTTTTAACTTCTGTACACTATTCTGTAGATTATTTCTTTTGTTGTAGATAGTCATGTTTCCAGATTTATTGAATCAAATCTCACACAACTTTGCCGGGCATTATGAGAGATAAGAAAAAAAAATTATAAAAGAAAAGGTTATCTATCAGGAACCATGAACTTCAATCTCCACATTTGTGAATAAGCAACAGAACATCTTAAAACATTAAACAGAAGCAAGGTTTCATACCAATATACTTCAAATGTCTCAGATATTTACATTTATTTTTGAGCCTCACCCCTTATTGGCTATCATCGAGCTACTCTTGTGGCCGCTATACACTAGATTTAACTTCCTGTTACAGTTATTTCTTCATCAGTATCAATCCCAGCCCACTTAACAAAAGCAAACAAAAACTCCCTGAAGCTGACTTGGCCGTTCCTATCCCAGTCCATTTCCTCTGCATTCATTAGCAGGAATTGCTAAGAGGATGGTTAAAGAAAATTAACCTATTTAGTCCTACATAATAAACAGTAGAATTAGCATGCGAAACAGAACTTACTGAATCGGGTCTTGATGATGTGTTGAGGAGATTTTTCCCAAGGACAAGTATCATCCAATGCTTGGATCATGTCTTTCTCGTTCAGTTTTCCATCCCCGTCCTTATCAAGAAACAAAAATGCTTCAATCATTGTATCAGAAATGGCCTCCACGTCCATGGAATCTATCTTTGTGAAGCAAAAGATGAGAAAAAATTAGTCAACTATAAGTCTTAATTTGGGGGGATGAATATAGGAAATTGAGTTGAAGACAAAAGAAAAGGGTTGAAATTTAGACTATGATGGGATTCCTTATTAGATAGGAAGTAGTAGTAAGTTAAATATGTTATTCTATTTTACATATATTATCTTAATTATTTAAGGCATAGAATTTTTTATTAGAATATCACTTAAATTTGTTACAAACTCTTTCCTACTAGAATAAGGGTTTTAAAACTCTCTCTCTCTCTCTCTCTCTCTCTGTGTGTGTGTGCATTCAGCTCTTCATCAACAATAAGTAATCCGGAATTTTTTTACGCACTTGAGTTTTTTACTAGAAGGTATGATGCTTTCTTTTAAGAGTGATTCTTTGACCCTAAGAGTGATTCTTAGTTTCCTAACTTCCATTCTGTGTTCCTTACTAAATTCCAGCAAACCTAACTTACATTCTAACCATCTCAAACCTACATTTTAACCATAATAACCCCTAAAATCGTAAGCCTACATTTTCAGCAATCAAACTTTAAAATTCCAGCTATACAAAATCTGAAATTTCAACATTCCTAGCCAAAATTCAACCTTGAAACTTGATATTCCAGCAGCTTAATATTAGTTATATTTCTTAATTTTGTGCCTTTAGCTACTAGTTAAAAATTCTTTTATTTATCCTACATCAATTTGGTATCAAAGCTTTGGTTCACGATGGCAACATGTTGTGGAAGGGAATATGGAAGAATATTCAGCGACCTAAAGCAAGATGAAATACTTCTATATGTTGCAAAAAAGTTGGGTATCAATGATCCTCATTCACAAGGTGCCCCAGAAACCAACTTACATGTAACAACTCTCATAAGAAAACATGTTTGACAAATTTTGGAGAGACTAGACAATCTTGATATACATTCCCTAAAAGTCAAAACTCCCACAAGAAAAAAAGTATACCAACCAACAACCTATACTTGATGTTGAACATAGAAAATGTGGTAATAAGCAAGAAGAAGGGACTGATATTGATCAACAACACACAACATATGGGAAAATCATCGCTAAAAAATCATGTGCTGATTTTGATTCCTCAAATTCAGTAGATAAATTCGAATCTTTGAGCCTAGCCTACATGTAGAAGGTGCTACTTGATGATATGGAGAGTTTGGCAATAGAAGATGATAATGACATGGAGAGTTTGACAGGAAGAGATGATCAAAGCCTTAAAGATGAAGAAAAACATAACAAAGTGGATTCTTTGTCAAACCCTAAAGTTGAAACAATTGAACAAGAAGTTCAAACACTTAAACAACAAGATGAAACAACAGTGCAACAGGTTGAAAAAAATAGGACAACAAGCTGAAATAACAGACATGAAGCTAAAAAAGATTAAACAGCAACTACTTGGGGTTCCAGAGTTTGTTGGTTCAAAGCTTGATGATATCAGTGGTGTTGTTGATGAAGATTGTGTTGTAGTGGCTGATGAAGGAGTAGTGGACTTGAATGAAGATGCACAATCAATACAACATAGGAATAAAGAAGAAGTTGTGACTGCACTTGCGAAGTCAAAATTCAGCAATGATGGCAAGTTATTGCATATGACTACAAGAAGCAACAATACGTATGTTCTTGATGCTTATGAAGTAGAGAAGCCATGTGGTCTAGTTATGAAACCATTTTCAAATATATTGGTCAAGACTTATAATGTTGCCCATACTGCTAAACTATTATTCAAAAAGGTTGTACATATATATGGATTACCTTTAACCATCATCTCTTATCATGACGTAAAGTTTATGAGTTATTTTTGGAGAACTCTAGGAAAAACATTGAACACTAAGCTTAATTTTCAAATTCTCTCCTTTCCTAAGCTGATGGACAAACAGAGGTGGTGAATAGAAGCTTGGGGGACTTGTTAAAATGTTTGGTTGGAGATAATGTGAAAAATTGAGACCTAATTCTTCCTATGACAAAATTTACATACAAAAATTCTATAAATAGGTTTACCGATAAGTCCTTTTGAGATAGTTTTAGGAGTTCAACCATGGAAGTCTATTGATTTAGTTCGTTTACCACAAACAAGATGAGTTAGTGTTGAAGCTGAACGTTTTGCACAACACATGAGAGATATCTTCGATGAGATACGACGAAAGACAATAACCAGCAATTTGTCTTATAAAGAAAATGTTGATCAACATCGTCAATTAGTGGAATTCAATGAAGGGGATATGATGACAGTTAGCATTTATCCAAAGCATTTTCAAAAAGAAAATTATAAGAAACTCCATTGATGAAATGTCGAGCCTTATAAGATCATTAAGAAGATAAGTGTTAATGCTCATGTTTTGGAATTAACAAGTGACATGGGAATAAGTCTTATCTTTAATGTTGCGAACTTAACTATTTATCATGGACAAGATGAGCAATATCCCTACCGCAGCTATAAGACTTCCAGCCACAACTTATCTTAAAGAGGATATAGAGGATGTTATTTATGAATAAATTATACCCACAAGACATGAAGAATATCGACAATTTCTTGTCAAGTGGAAAGGAAGACTGATTTTTTACAATACTTGAATTCTAGAATCAGAATTTTAAAACTTGAATCCATAATTGTATAAACAATATTTATTACATTCTATATTGAGGACAACTTTGGACAAACCGGGGAGAATTGATGCAAAAGAACTAAAAGTAAATAGAAGAAATAAATGAGAAAAAATTAGTTAACTATTAGTCATAATTTGGTGGGGTGAAGATTGGTAATTGAGTTGATAACAAAAGATAAGGGCTAAATTTAGATTATGATAGGATTCCGTATTAGATAGGAAGTAGTAAGTTAAATATGTTATTCTATTTTACATATATTATCCTAGTTGTTTAGGAATTATAGAATTTTTATTAGAACAGGATTTAAATTTTTTCGAAACCCTTTCCTACTAAAATAGGTTTTAAAAATCTATATTATGTGTGTATTCAACTCTCTGTCAATAACAAGCAATCTGGAATTTTTCTACAAACTTGAGTTTTTTACTAGAAGGTGTAATGCTTTCTTTTAAGAGTGATTCTTAGACCCTAGGAGTGATTCCTAATTTCCTTACTAAATTCCAGCAAACCTAACCTACATTCTAGCCATCTCAAACCTATATTCTAGATATATTAAACCCTAGAATCCTAAGTTTAAATTTCCAAGAATCAAACCTTAAAATTCCTGTTATACAAAATCTATAATTTCAGCATTCCTAGCCAAAATTCAACCATAAATTTTGATATTCCAGCAACCTAATATCAGTCATATTTCCTAATTTTGTGCTTTTAGCTACTAGTTAATAATTCTTCTATTTGTCCTACATCACTTTGACTTATGAAACAAATTTTGTAGGTCATCAGATATACTGGAAAACCAATGCAACCATTTTTATCTTCAACTGAAAATGACAAATGAAGAATTCAGTCTAGCTGGATACCTTATGGTGACAGGTGGAAGGTCCTGTCAAGAGATAGATGAGGCACAGGAGAACAATGAATTCATTGAATTGTATCTCTCCACTCCTATTAATGTCACATGAATCAAAAAGATCCTCAATATCCTCCTCTTTAAAATTGATCTGTAATTTTTGCAGACATTTCTTGAGTTCCTCACAGTTAATAGCACCATTTGCATCTTCATCTACGAAAAGCAAGGTAAGAGTTCAACAGTAATTATCTGCCAAAACATCCAGGTTGCAGTAAAGAACTTTATTGAGTCTCACCATACACTTCAAACACACTTCTGATGTTCTTCAGTCCCTCTCTAAACTGTGGAAATCGCAATACAATGCTGTTAATTGACTTGAAATTCTTCTTCCCCTGTGAAGTTCTCTTAACTTCAATCATCTTCCTTCCGAGCCTTGCATCCAATCCCTTGTACTTGTTTGGTGAATGACAATGGGAAAATATGCCCCCAATTTTATTTGACAAGGATTTTAGACCGGGGCAGGGATGGGACGTGCCTTAAAAGCAAGACAAAAAGAAGATCAAAAGTTAGGCTCAAACAAAGGGAAATTTGTTTACATGTCTTTCCATTATTTATGTATCAATTGTTCTAACTTATGAACATCATAAGAAGAAGAGTATAAAAGCAAATGTTAAAATAGAAAGATGTATTTGAAAATATCTATATCAGTAGAGGTTGACGCCTAAGCACATCTATGTTCCTGTTTATACAAGACTGCAATTGTCTCTTTCATGCCAAATTTTTACCCTTTTTGCGGGATTTATGGCGTTTTTCTTACATAAGGCTACGATAGTGCCTTCTTTTGGAAGAATGGTTAAGGTAGCAGAATCATCACAGATGAAGACTTGATTTACCAACTTCCTACCAGTAGTATGTGATTAAATTCCACTTTTAGAAGTGAGTTGCAATCCTATCGTCCATCAGAACCCTTTAAATAATATATTTCTTTTACATGAAATATGAACACCATACATGGTAACACAACATTCAATACTGACCAGAAATAATAAACAGGGAGATAGTTAATGAAAGGAAATAAATACAAATATCATTCCCACCATCTCCTCAATGACCTGGTTGTTGGCCCTTGATGTTCAACACAACAATCTAGCTTAGAGATTCAACCTCTATATATGCCAAATTCTAACATCATCAAACTACGCTTCTGGTTAATTACTAGTTTTCCTGCCTGATATTAGCTCCACCTTTCCACCCCAGATGCAATTTGTTTCTACCTTCACATCCCAACTTGAACATCAACTTGCAGCATGAGGACAGAATTTTTTCCTGTACCCACAATTGTTAAAGCCCCAGATTCCATTCATGTGGAATCCTTCATCAATTCATATACGAGGGCACTGTCAAATATTAGCTCTTAAGTGATCCAATGTCGATTCAAGTGTTTCAAGATTAATTCCCGCTAAAGAATTTAAAACTTGAAATGATGGAAAGGCCTCAGGATGGGATTCCTTTCTTTAGTTCCTCTATCAACTGAGTCTGCAAGGAAATAATCTGTGGAATGACTTGAAGAACCTTTATTCGGATTTTACTCTCAACTTTTTTTCTTTTCCTATAGACTCTTAATGAGCAAAAAAAAACGCCAGAGCTCACATCAACAAGAGAATAACCCTATATGACTTGAAAAAGAACATCAGGTATAATGCGTGGGGCATAGTAGGATGAAACAGTATAGAAAGTTGGCAAAGCTTTCCATAGTCCTTTTCTAGACTAGTGTCATGCATTCATATTAGATCAATAGATCATAATAAAGCAGTGAAGTTAATGAAACTATGAGCAATCTAACGAAATAACAACCCAAAAAAAAGGCATCTGAGCACTTGAAGAGATAGAATGTATATAAGTTGCACCATTTGGTAAACTTGGACAAACAATAAAAAGGTTGATTGTACTGCAAGCTTTAGTAAGGGAAAAGAGAAGGAAAAGAATATGTAAGAGCAAGCTAGATCAACGAAGCTAGGAATCGCTCAGTAACACTGATCTAAATGTATTAATTCTGTGAACGAGGGAACTCAAGTTAGATAAGAAAGATTGGATCTTTACAGCCAAGTCTACAAATCCAAACAGAGAAGCCCTGACTTGTGTTCATAATTCTTCTTCATTATTTTTCATATCCTCTAAAATCTTCCCTTACAAGGAATATGATACTTCCATAGGCCTGCTATTTATTTGTTATATATATGGACTAGATAACATAAAAATGAAAAATGGTTTCTCTAAACAATAAAAAAGCATTGCATGGAAACATGGAAGAAAAAGAACAGAAAGAGGAACTTACCTAATAAATGCTTCATGGGTACTGCTGGATGTGGAAGACGCAGTTGGTTATCCCAAAGGGAGTAAAGAAAACTCGCGATCTAAACAGAAGATGCGTGCATGGGCAATTAAGATTTAAAGCTTACTCATAAAGCAAGATAAAAAGAAAGATATATTCTTTAAGAAAGATATATTCTTTAAGCAAAATGGGTTCGCAGAGATGCCAAGGCATCATTCCTTGGGACAACAAAGCAGAACTGGAAGTTACCGTACCTCACTATTCCTCCCTCCTCTCCTAAGTGGATA
This sequence comes from Erythroxylum domingense, assembly GCA_025594535.1. NCBI lineage: Eukaryota > Viridiplantae > Streptophyta > Magnoliopsida > Malpighiales > Erythroxylaceae > Erythroxylum > Erythroxylum domingense. The sequence continues at coordinate 10,255,382 of JANQBM010000005.1, forward strand.
TGCTTGCTGGTGCTGGTTAATAAAATGTTGACAGTAAAGAACGAATAAAGCTTTTGCTCGGATTAGATGCCCAAGTTTAAATATATTTGATGTTAACAATCGGTGCTATAGCAATGTAAAAATGTTGATACAATACAAGTCCGCGCTAATTAGAGATTTGGTGATGAAGAGCTTGCCAATTCTTGGTCGGCGCTACAAGTTAATCTATAAATTAAGAATAGTTTTTTCTATGGCACGGGAAATGGTCAATTTTTCTACACTTTACATAATGCAGAAAGTAAACCACATTATGCTGCATTTCTTTTGCAGAAAAGGAAGGAAACTTGAAGTTGTAAGATGAAAGTACCTCCTAAATATGATAATATACAGACTGCTGCCGATAAGGTTAATCAAGGACGTGCATTTAGATCGACTAGACATGAAAAAATAACCCGGAAAAGAAACGCGAGGTTTCTGTATCTAGAACTGAGATTTCCTATCCCATATTGCTCATCCATTCTACTTCGTGACGCATGTTTCCCTCCAGTGGCAATAGTTCTGCATTTCCAAGAATGGGTCTCGATCTTTCCTTCATGAAAGCTCCTTGTGAGTCTGGACCAATTGGAGAAATAGGTCTCCCAGTTGACGTCAAGCAGCTATCTACAGAGCAGTCACCGATATGAGCTGGAACGTGTGAAGTATTTTTGCTCTCTATTGCAGCAGCAAGTTCAGATAAAGAAGGCATTTTCAGGTTATCAAGTGGAACAAGTCCTTGGCATTCATTGGAAACCATGATTGCCAAATCAGAAAGCTCTTCCCTGGCAGCTTCAAGCCCAGCAGAAGCAACAGCCTGATTGTTTAAAGCTTTACAAGCTTTCTCAAGAATTGACTGCAGGTATTTACCTTGTGCTTCAATCCGGAGTTGGAGTCGCCTTTGCACCTGCTTTCGGGGAGATCAAGTACAAGAGCTTGTCAAGACCACTCTTTAGATTACACTCAAGAAAGAATTAATCACCACCCCCCAAAGTATTTTGGCTTTATCTTATATTTCACGTGATTGATGCTAGAAGATAAGCATTGTGCATCATGCTAGAAGATAAGCATTGTGCCAAACAGATGGGAAAGAGTCACAGCCTAGACGAAATAACAAACTAACCTCCAACTGCTCATGTAGTCTTCTCTGGATTTCCATCTGCACTCTTAGTGCCTCAGTAACCTGGTAGCCACTATTTGAAAGATGAAAAACAGCAATTACGTGATGACACAGGAAGACCACCAGATGAAACAAATTTCCGAATAGAAGAGAAAAAGATGGCATACTCGTTCAGTTCATGTCCCATCATTCTCGATGATGTTGATGCAGAGAAGCCAGTATCCTGACTTTCTGCAACAGATGCTGCAAATGAAGCCACATATAATTTACGCAGTCAACATGAATGTCAAACACTGTAATTCATCATCAGAAACAGTTTCCTTCTGGCCATCTAGTATGATCACTAGCTGTCCTTCCCATAATTGCCGACCAGCCCTCCATTTTCCCTTTCTATCAATAAATTTAGGCCTCATAGTCACCAAACCAGTGAAGATTTAATAAAGAATTTTAAGTTGAGGAGCAGTTGCAATTGATATTGAAAGACATATGCAGATACGGAAACTGTAATGCTACAGAAAGAACATGGAACATAGGAAAATCAAACCTGAAGACCTTATAGCCAAAAGGACGGAAGAAATGAACTTTTAAAATCATCTATTAAGCTCATTAAAATAACTCTATCTGTCGTGTTTTTCTGTGATATGCAAACATAAGAAATGCCAACAATCATAATTAAAGTGGTTAGGTTTAGTACCATCCTTAGAGTTCTCTGTTGATTCCTTGCATGATTGCTTTCCCAACCTGTATTTCTGCATGTGTGTATTTAAAAGAGGGAAAACTAAGAAATAGCAGAGGAAACCAATCTAACTGTCAAGATGATTTGTAAGACATGTTGGTACAAACAAACCTGTAGGTGAGATTTCAAATGATAAAGGGTGAGGCCTTTTACTCCCATTGTTCTCATAATAGTCTTAGGAGTTGCTTCTGCAATGAATAAATACAAAATTGATAAATAAAAATGCCAAGGAAATATGAAGAATTCCTTCAACTACGAAGCTTTCCTGAAAGATATTCTGCTTATTCTTAACTAGTTCATTGCAAGTGAGATATCAATCTGGCAATCTACAATTATGGACAAACTATTCAGGGTCCGAAATGGGTCACAGAAACATAAAAAGCTATAGATTTACATCCACAAAATTGGAAACTCTTTAAGCATCAAACTTCTAGAGTGGAAAGAAAATTTTATGACAAGTCATTCACTTTTTTACTTCAAGCCTTGAAGTTAAAGTTTCATGGAAGCATGTCTCTTTTGCTATGAATCCCAAACCTCAAGGTGCAGACTGTCACCTTTACTCAAAGCAGTCCAGATAGGTTTTGGACTTGTTAAATTCAATTTCAGTCCTGTGTCATCAATACTATTGGCACTCTCAATTGGCATCTTTTTCATGAGCGGCCAGTCGAGCAGCTGCTTATGAATCAGCAAAAATTGGAAAGGAATTATCTTTTCAGCCCTTCATTTGAGTTTTTTGTCACAGTGCTCATAAAAGAAAAGGATTGAAAAACTAAGAAGCAGAGGAAACCTTAGCAGATTGACAATACAACTGGAAACAATTGAAATGCATGAGAGAAGACGTCTCGGACAATAAATATTAAAAAAAAGGTGTAACCATAGTAAATGAATCATAACCATAGATATGACGAGAGAGAGAGAGAGAGAGCAGAGAAGTGACAGATTGCCCTAAAATTAAGCAACATAATCCATTGGTGACACTCGTAACAGCAATGGCAAAATGATAATTCCCAAGAAGAAAAATTTTCTTACTTTAGCCAAAATAGACATATCAAAGAAGATGGTAGGAGAAAAGAGAACGGGTCTTTACCACTCAAACGATCAAATCCACCGCACAAAGACACCAAATCAACCATTATCCTCGCCAGTTAGGCAATTACAAAAATCAGACCACAGTGAACGAAACCAAAATAAAGAAGAAAAAAGAAAGAACGCTGTACCACACAAATCACCCAACTCAAAACCCCATATTCAAAATCAAAACAGAGAAACAGAACATGTGTCTTTCAACGGTTAGACAAAACCAAATTAAACACTCCACACAAACACAAAGTTAGGTCCAACAAAACCCACATTCCAAGCGAGAAAAAGAAACCAATACCACAACCCAGTGACTCATGTATACGAATATATACGTTTTTACACGCATTACGTACATTGAGACCAACAACTTATAAAAGGTGGACTATAATATACTCACTGTTAGGTCCGCCAAGCTGAGTGACGGCATCGACGAATCTATCGTGGAGCTCGGCCGTCCACCGGAGCCGGGGTTTCGGATCCGTCGTGAGAACCAAACACGCGTCTCCAGGAAGGTTTGTTCCGTCCAGAGACCCTTGAAACTCACCGTGCCCTATAGTCCCATCAAGTGGCAGTGAATGTAACGCCGGGTACATTTCCGTTTCCCAAAAAAAATGACAGAGAAACGGAGAACACGGAGCAAGATCCGATGTTCGGTGGTTGGCGGGTCGGGGCCTCGAGCCCCAAGCAAAGGCCAGAGAAGTAGAAGGCTCAGAAAAGTTAGAGAGAGAAAGTGTGAGTTGTTGTAAGGACATGCAGAGGTTGAGACAGCGATGTTTTTCATTGCGGTGTGTTATGTTATGTCCCTGTCTTTGTTATCTCTCTCTTTCCTTTTTTTAATATTTTTTGTATGGTTTGTTTTTTTCTCTATTGGGCCAAATGGGAGGGAACAATGCGTATGGTCTAGTTGGCATTGGACGGTAAGTAGTTATTTGAAGTATCCAAGTTTTCCTTATATCTAGCTTTATTTTTTATTGTGAACAAACTATACTGATTGGATAGTTAAAATTTTTCGTTTTAAAAATTGATATAGATTAACCAACCTTCGATTTAAAAATTATACGACAGTATTCTCCTATTTTTAGAATTTTACTAATACATAACATTTCTAATAGTGTAAAACCCTATTTTTAATCAATAAAGAGATTATTTTCCAAAGCTTGTTTCTCCTAATTCATAAATTCAAGTCAACCATGTAACATCTTATTCTTAAAATAGATTTGTTTATATGGATAAGAAAGATGGGGAAGACAAGGTCATTGCAAAAAGGCATGGGGGC
>JANQBM010000005.1:10259705-10274166 GCA_025594535.1 Erythroxylum domingense
CTTATTCTTAAAATAGATTTGTTTATATGGATAAGAAAGATGGGGAAGACAAGGTCATTGCAAAAAGGCATGGGGGCGGCCAAACTAGGTCCCCACCATCAAGTTCAACCACCAAGATCCAGGACGCGCATATCGGAAGTCTGGGAATGACAAGTGACTTTCAGACAAAACAACACGATTATGCAATTATGTGACTGTAAGTGTGGGGTTGCTTCTTCTCCTCCACTCGACGTGTCTCGGCCTCATAACTGTTCCATCCGTGTCACCATCAAAAAGCAGCAGGCCAGCAGAAACTTTTCACCAGGACAGGACTTTTGTGTTGCATTTATTGATCCAGCGTCTTTTTAAAGTTGAACTTAGGTTCTTTCGAGTTCCTGACAAAGATTTGTCATATCCCATTAGTTTAATGAGGCTGAACCACGTAAAAGCTTTTGGCTTTTCCAGGGTGTTTATATAATTATGTAATCAAAGTTTGTGCTTCAGGCTGCTTGCTCGTAGAACAATTCTACATCATAGTTTAATCTTCAGGGTTAGCCACTTCGAAATTTATTAAGTTTATTCAAAACCAAACATAGGAGTCAGAGGTTTTGACGGTTCTAATGTTAATGATTCAATTCTTTGATCTCCTTATCTCAATCCTTGAATTAAAAAAGCTGGTTAGAAGTAGTCAGAAGTCAAAGAAGAAATGTGATTGACTGAAATAGTTGGTGCTATTAGCTAAGAAATCTGTTCTTTCCATGATGCCAAGAGATTTTCTTCTTTTCACATTTCAATCTTAATCACATCTAATTTAAGAAGTTATATCCTTTATTATTGTTGCCGTTGTTAAACAGTTCAATATCCATGCATCATAAGCCTGATATTGATAATGATTAAGAGGCTGATCTTTCCCAATTGAAATTTGGCCCCCTCTACCTAACTCAATGTTGAGAACATATCCGCCCTCTGGAATAGAGACATTCGTGAAGGATTTGTTCTTATCAAAGCTAAGTTTAATCGCCTTTTTTTTTTGGGTACTTGGTAAAAATAAAGGCAGCCCTTCAAAATGTTGGGACCTCACAAACAATCTCTGGTCCTCTGGTCCAATTCAACCCCAGTACCACTCACCAAAGTTTGGCTGCCACATAATCATATGCAAACAATCATTAGGCTTGCAAAAATTAACTAACCATAATTCCCCAATTATTGCCATTGAATTAGATCTCTACGGTTGACTTTTAGTTTGGAAGAAATTAGAAGTCTTGCTTCTTAAGAAATTGTTTTTTTTAATTTCTGATAAATTGAGTCAAGTGAATAGTTGCTTTTAACATATTTTCATTTACAAGGCAACGTTAACAGAGCATTTCATTCAACTAATGCGTCCTGATCTAGGTTTATTTTATTTAAGAAAAATTAAGATGTAATAACTATCTTGATTCTTACACTCATTCTATTGATACTTATATGGTCATCCATATAAAATAACATGGAAATAACAAGATAATTTAACCTCAAATTTGGTTATTTCTTACAACATATGATGGGAAGTCTAGGAACATAAAAGAACACAATTAACCATGTAAAGAATTAAATAATTTAATTCAAAATAATTAGATTAGTATTTGTTGTATATAATTTTAGTCATACACACTTTCTCTTAAGATTATGAAATCTCTCTCTTTCTCAAGCACTAGTTTTGTGACAATTTATAAAATTGTTCTATGCTAAAAAAAAAAAAGACAATCTGAAAAGGTAAAGACAGTAGGACATTAGTCGACGAAAAAAAGCAAAATGAGACAATGTAAATCGATTTTGTGGGTGGTCAACGAGATTTTTAACACTTTAACTTAAAAATTAAATTATTTTAACTAATTATTCTTTAAATTATTTTTAACTATTATATTCTTTTTTATTATACATGTATTTATTGACTTCACATTAGGACTAATTATGTAGCACTCTAAGTCAATAACATTAATGGTAAAATAAACAATAAGTTATAAGTTGAAATTTTTTGTATTTGATGACTAATATAATTTATACTTATAACTAATATTGCAAAATTGAATAAATTAAATTTAAATTATAATTTATCATTTTAAATATATATAGTCTTTTTTATTGAAGACATTTTTATTTCTCATTATTAAACTAAGTTATGTAAAACAAAGATAATTGAACCCTTCCCAAAGTCTCGATGCACATCTAGTTTTGATGGAATTTTAGTGTAAACTATCTATAACATAAGGAATGAAGTCTCATGTTTGAAGTAATAATTAGGTGGGACTTGTCATTATATATATATATATATATATATATAGTTATCTACGTGTTTTTAAAATATAAAGGGCAAAATACTACATATGATTTTATTAGGGCTTATTACATATAGTAATATCAATTGTATGATTATCCTTTTCTATTATATGCATTCAACCCCAGTCAAAGTGGAGGATATTTTGAAAAATAGTTCATCTTAATAATGAAAAGAATAATGGTCTATTTTTAAAGTTGTTGATAATTAGCCAAACAATATTATAACTGAATTTATGCTTGATTTTTTTGCATATGTATTAGATGATTTATTGTGAAAATTTTGAACTAGTTATAAAGCTTCCATAGACAAGACTTGTTTAAGGATAGTGAATGAGTTAAATGGTGTTTTTAGAGATGAAGCCACCTTATTTTGTTTAAAATCTATCATCAGAAAGAGGAAATAAGAATGGAGCTATGTTTGGTCATAAAAATAAGTTTTCAATTTTTTTCTTAGTCCAAAAAAATAATTGTTCAATTTTTCTTAATAATTATAACTAGCACTTTTGTGAACTTTAAAGGGTTAACAATTTGTAGGATATTACTTTTGATGTTATTATTACTTTATTGAGAGCATGTCACTTTTATTTCATCCTCTTCTTTGTTACTTTGTATATAGTATTTTCAAGCAAACAATTTAGTCAAAGATCCTAACATAATATGTGATTTTCAATGAATATAGTTTATAAAGTTCAAGCTAATTTGTTCTTGTCTAGAACCAATAACTAGAGACATCATATAGTAAAAGTTGTTGTAATGTTCTTTTCAATATTTTATGTCTAATTAATACAACAACTCATGAGAATTGATTATTAGCTTCCTTTGTTTATTTATAGGACAAAAACTTCAAGCCTGCAATCATCTTACTAGGTATTGAACTTTAACCTCTTATCAAGATACACATTTTGGCTTGGATATTAAAAACATCAAAGAACAATTAGTTAAGCACTTTGGTTTAAATTTAATATTCATTACAATGTGTATACCTCTCTTTATGTGACCTCCTTGGATGGTCCTTAACAAAAATAGAAAAAAAGTTTATTTAAAAGTAAATAAGGTAGTTGATTGGGACCACTTCATGTTATTAAGTATATACCACCTCTTTAATTTCACCTTCAAAATATTCAATTTGAATATCTTTTACATTATTCTATATATCAAAGACTAATCTTTTGTTTTTGAAAAATGAGCACTAATTTTCTACCAGTGATTAATATTACTATATATGAGTTTAGGGCTTATCACTAATGACAATTCTTTTACTAGCAAGTATAAAAGTAAAGTTTAGTAGTTTTTTAGCAATGTTATGGTACTCATAATTAACAAGGCAATGTTTTTATGAAAAGTAGTCTTCACATGATAAAATTGCTAAATTGTTTCAAGAATGACAACTCAAAAGATCCTTAGTTTTTAGATGACTTTAGGATGAAAGCCAAATCTAATGTTAAGATGAAAATTAGTGGGCTTTTGTACGATGAATTAGAGTTATGAACCTTTATTCCCCTACCTATAAGAATGAGGGAATAACAATAAGATACAAAGTGCATTACATAAGACAATTTAGAGATCAACTAAATGGCATAAACAAATGTGCAACCAAAGACTATCATTCATTGCTTTATTGGAAAACCTAACTCTTCAAGTTAGTTTCTCACATTCAGTAGTGTCTCAAAGGACATGTTGCAATATATAAGAGAACCCCCTTTAAGTATACTAATGAAATCATTGTTTTCCAAACAATAATGCCACAATTCCCTCATGTCTTTGTATTTTTCATATTTACCTCTTGCTTTAAATCACTTCAATTATTAAATTGTAGACTATTATAATACATGAGATTTATTACAATATTCACGAAGGTTTGTAGTAAGTTTTGTCTTAATCATTTAATTTTCTTGTGAATTATTGCATATATGGGCATACATTTTATTACGTTTTTATTATATTGCATGAAAATTAGTATTAAGCTTGTGAAATTGGCTCATAATTTTAATTACTATATATTTTTATATATATCAAGTGTATTGTCATCTTTTTGTTTTATAAATATTGCGTGATACACTTTTCTTACATTTGTCACTCACATTTGGTCACTTTTAGTAATAGAAGGTTTAAAGAATATGAATGAACTAAATGCGATAGAGTTACATTTAATATTATTAACAGTTGAAGTAAGTGAACAAGGGAAAGTAAACAATTATAATCTTTTCCAAATCTAGTTGGAAGAATATTAAGATAGTTTTTCAATGAAAATTCAAAAAACAATATATTAATGTCCAATTAAAGAATAAGTATAATGAATTGAGAGTTAGATTGAAGAATTTCAAGAATTTATTCAAAGAAACTGAAATCAATTGCAACTCCTTAATTGGTGAAGTTAATGTTACAAATAAATCTTAAGACAATCTATTTAAGGTAAATATTGCCTTGCTTATTGATATATATATTACTGTAATTGTTTATAAACTGCACTTTTTGTAATTGTATATGCATGAAATGACTTATATATTCAAGAAAAAAGATGTAAGTAATTTTTAAAATTGTGATATATTTTTAGGGATCCTATTACAACTAATGTGCATTAACATCTATCAACTAAATCCCAATTAAATAGTGAATATGAGGAACATATAATTCAGGTTGATGAAGTTTCTTCTTTCAAATGAAAAAGAAGATAATTCCAGTAAAAAGAAGAATGGAAAGCACATATTCTAAAATTTTAAAAGATGTCTTAGTTATAATGAATATTCAAAAGGAAGAATGATTTATTTGAAAAACTAGTAGGACCATTACCAACAAGAGGTATAGATTTGAAGTTTTGTCAATTAATTAAGCGATCAATATAATAAACGAATGTTTGAAGTCTTTACATGATTTAGGTGTTAAGGGTGTATGGAAAAATAGTAAAGGCTTTATAAGATTCTCCACTTTATAAGGAAATTTTTATAGGCATTCCAGATGCAAGGAAGATGGATTGAATTCATCTCTTTAATTATATTTTCATGTGTATTAATTATTGTTGTTTTTGCCACTTTTATGTTAAGAACTATTTCATTATTTGTTATCCAAAAAAAAACCATTTCATTATTTGAACATCTTAGGTGTACACTTATATGAACCTCTCAAATAGATGATTGATATAAACTTCTTAAATTTTTATAACATGATTTGATGTTTGAGAATAGTTTTATACTATATATTTAATATCTTTTTAATTGTTAAATGTTAGTATTGTAGCTATGTGGCCTATTTATTAGATTTTTGTTAAATTTAGTCAATGGAATGCTTAAGGTAATTTGATTTCTCTAGTTTTGGAAGAATATGAATATTCACATATGCACAAGCGATCGTGTAAAACTGTATTATATCAGGTTATAGTTAGATATTGGAACTTCTAAATGGGAATCCTACAAGGATCTATATGAATTTAAGAATGAGTGAGACAATCTTTTTGAGAAATGATGATTTAAAAAGTTTATGAGGGCCTAAAGTCAATTGATCATTTAATTATAGAGGAACAAATTGTAAATTTTTATGATGACAAGGCATAGTGAGACAACTAAAATCAATGCAAAGATTTTTCAATATTCAACTTAGATAATTTCAAAGTATTTTTACAAAGTCTTATATGTAGTTAATTGACTTGTAAAAAAATGTATTACTCCACCATCTTTTACTAATACACCTCTAAATTCATTATAATCTAAAATACTTTCAATATTTTTAGTTATATTAATGTGTTTTATTATTAATTTTATTATGCATTTATGCTGAGTTAATCATTTTAAAACTATAACTGTATTTTGTAAGATTGTATAAAAGCAATGATGCATATATTGAAGCATATGTTTCAACTAATGAACAAATACCATATAAGGATAAAATAATAAATCCATCGTAAAAATTTATATTTGATATACTTTTCATATATGTAATAGTATGACATTATTTTTAATAAATATAGTAATTATACTTATATTTATTTTTTATTAATATTATATTCTTTTAATATTTAGACAAATTTTACTTATTTGGTGATGTACGTGTAATATATATATGTTTTTACGTAACATCTTGTTGTATTTTTATTTAAAACTACTTTGATTTAATATTGCAATTAGTTTTATTTGAAGTCTTAGGTAATTTTAGAGGATATATTGCTTTAAGAGGGATTTTAGCTAATAATTTAGGAGTTTTACACATCAAAATAATAGGAAGAAACATCTTTAACTGAACACAGTTTCAAACACGAGTATATTATAACAATTACACTTTTTGGATAAAAGAAATTAAAGAAAAGACCAGACATGGCCACACACACAATCTTATGTTAGGTTGTGTCCTTGTTTGGAATTAAGGTTTAAAGATATAACCTTATACATGAGCATACTAGAACCTATATCAATTGCAAGAAGTTACAGTAAGAAACCTCTAGTAAACTGCTCGCTTGTAACCCAACAGATAAAGGACATTGTATAGTCCATTTGAGGGATTCGCGACTTATCCATAAATTCCTATTTATTTGTTAATGACTCGACCATATATAGACTAATTTCACTTTTATTTAGAAGTATTAAATACACTCATAATTTTGAGTTTCATAAGGTATCTAATATGTTATAAATATTGATCCATCTAATCAATTCAATTTGTTGATATTTAATTGAATTATGAGTTTGCACGTAAGATATCTAACATTTGATGTTCAACATTATCCATAACTCCTCAGACACAACCTTAAACAAGGACATGTTAGAGTTTGTATTTGTCTTTGAATGAAAAAGTTAAGTTTTTAGTTGAAAACATGATGGAAAATAATAATTTTCAAATTTTAAAGTTTCAAATTAGGTTTTAGTAGCTAGAGAGAGAAAGAGAGAGAGATCTTAGGGTAGGATTTGGTAACCATCTTCTTCAAAGAAAGACATTTGAGATCATCCTAATAAGAATCTACGTGAGAATCTTTTTATGAGATTTCTCTAATTGTTTTGTTTATATTTATTATTTCAAGGATGTTAGTCAGTTAAACTTCCGCTATAAGGTACAGGTGGACTAAATGGATTGTTAATTCTTATTGTTGTTGATTTCTTGATAACATACTAATGAATACCTCTGCATTCTTTTGAATTAATTAAGATAGCATTTTATGGAGTAAAAGTGATAGTTCATGGAAGTACTAATCTTTAATTATTATTTTTAAACAAATTGGGAATATATTAAATGCCAAAAGGTAGATACCTGGTATAATCCGTAAAGGTTAAAATAGTACAACCTCAAGAAAATAACAAAATAACTTTGTCCAAACAATGGAAGGTTAAGGATAGACTAAAGAAATAGCTAAAAACTATTGAATATTCCGCCTAGTTTTCATTCTAATGTTTATTTTAATTTTAATCCCTTTTTTATATGAGGATTTCTCTAATCCAAATCAATGTATTCTAGTTTTAAAAGTGTATGTCATATTAGATGCCTTGTTGAAGTTTGTTATTTCTCTCTCTCTCTCTCTCCAAATTGTATATGCAGTATGTAAAGGTTAATTTAACTCTTATATAGTCCCTTTATTTAAGAATTATAATCTAGATTAAGAGGTTTATAACTATGTTTCATTGACTTTGAATTTGATCCCGTAATTGTGAGTAATAGCTGCACTAGAAATACAAGTGGTTTAATTATTTACGTTCAAGTTTACAAAAGGTGCAAAGGGTGTCTGAAGTGTTGCCTTTTTATTTTCAAAGGGTGTCTAAAATGTTGCCTCTTTATTTTTCCTTTGTCTCTAATGTTAGTTTGGTAGCTAACTTGAGGATAAAAGAAGCTTTTATGAGATTTTTGTTGTACTAGATAAGGTTTCTTTAAGGAACTATCTATATCTTTGGTCTATGAAGTTACAAACAAGTCTTTTTAGTGATTGCCATGAGTTATGCTTTTGATATGACTTAAAGTCTGATATATCACTTCTTAGATTATAAGTTGGAACATTTATCATTAAAGTTGAGAATCCTTTTATTTTGCAACTCCAATAGTCCTATTGTCTCACTTATTTTACTTTTGAGATGTTTTCCATTCCTTATTCTAAAAGATATGTGGCCATGAAATAAAGATTGCTTTTTCCAGTAGGATGTGTCTTAAGGAATTAAATACAAGTAGCGTATATAGAGGGCCTTGATTTTTCCAGTTATGGAATCAACATTTTATTGTAACCCAAGATGTATTGGTTTGTGATTTGGCTTTTTAAAAGTTATTGGCTTATAGAAAATTGGAATATATCTATTAGGCCGACATCAATTCTTTATTAGTGTAAAACTTCTAATTTCTTTTTAAAAGGATCATTTTATTTATACCTTTCATTGATGAGATTCCTAAGCATCATTCCTCTTTTAGGACACAAATTTTTGTCCCTTTCACCCTAACATCAATATCTTTGTTAGCATCTTCACTCTATAAGAAATCCTTGACGATTTTTTTTCTATTGGCTTAATCAGGTTCTGTAAAAGAAAGATTTGTGAGCCTAAACAAAAGTGTAGAATGCTTAGGACTAAGATGATCAGTTGTAATCTCCCTACAGTAGAGAGAAACTTATTATTCTAATAAAATGTTATTTTATGCACTATGTTAAACAAAGATTGACAACTATTGAATGTGAGTCTCTTTGTTGTGATCGAGTTGTTGAAGCCTTTAAAATTCTAAACTCTTATAGTAGTCATAGAACTAGGTCAAATCTCAAGAGAATAGAAAACTAATTTCTTAATTTCAATTAACGAACAAAGTGGTGTTTTATGATTAATTAACCAATAAAATAAATTGAATAAAAAATTCAAATAAATCAACTAAGTATACAAGTGAGAAATTCAATGGTGCTTAACTCTGATTCAAGGAAAATATCTCATCTATTTGAAACATTGATCATTGATCTAAAAAGAATAATTTTTACAATTCGAACAATTAGTTTGAAACATGTTAAGATAGTCGTAATAAGTCTCATATTTTTCTAAATTAATTTATTTAAACCCATGATTCAAACCAAAACTTACCATCAATTGATTGGGTATGATAATATTCTATATCAATTAAATGATAACAATAAGCTTAGTGAAAAAGACTAAACCCTACATTAAATAATTAAGATAGATACAATTATTCAATTTAGTTTTCTTGTTTTTCATAAGTTAAATATGCAACTTTATAAAAAACATATTTGCTACTTGTACCAATCCTTTATGAAATTACAAATCACTAAATTTATGGATAGTTATAGAATAATCAACACTAAATTATTTTGTTACATCAATCAATATTAATTATTCATAAAATATAAGAATACAAAACAAGAAATAATTGAATTAAAACTTGAATATAAGTTTAGAACAAAACCTCACAAAGTTATAATTAGAGTTTTGAATCCTCTTGAATCAAAATATTTAGATTTAGCCATACATGACGTTATTTCTAACACCAAAAATAGAAAAAGAGATGAAAGATTGAAAGAAAAATAATAAGAAATTAAAAGAGAATGATATATATGGTGTTGGACGTGTTTTTATCTTCTTTTCCTACTCAAAACCTAGCCTCCTTTTACATTGCAAAGATTCCTATCCAAAATAAATCCAACTCCTGCTTAATAAGGATGGAAATAAGTTTTCTAATTAAATTCATACTCTTAGAGTGAATTTAGCATTAGGCATACTCTAGCCTTATCCATTGCAGTAAGCTGTCCACTTTTTTTAAAATTCATAATTTTGATTGATAATTCTCCAATTTGATGCAATCTCTACTTGTCACTTTATAAAACAAAATAAATATTAAAATTTCCTATTTAAGCACAAAAATATTATCAAAATAAAATAGATAACTCCAACTAACATAAACAAATAACATCTTATCATGTTGATATAACTATTCCAATGTATTTGAATAAAGGAACTTAGAGCCTCAGTCCTAATATTCTAACTAGTTACTGTGTAAGACTTGGATCTTTTGCTGATAAATAAACATAGCTCTTATCATAGTTAATTGAGCACTTAATATTTCATTAAAGATGTGGAGTGTATGATCAACAATCGACTATTTTGAATCAGCTCCACTAAGTAGAATCATCTAAAAAAGACAAATTATGATTTTCTTGCATTTATGATGGTAATTAAAGTTTCCAAAATGCTTGATATTATGACGTATTAATCTAGCAAGTACCTCCATTTATATGATAAACAAGTATGAGGAAAGAGAGTCACCTTTCTTTAAACATGTTTTTCCTTTTGATGAGTATAGTGGCTCCTTATTCACAATATAAGGTTGTAATGATGCATTGCGTCATCTATTGAATATATTTATGTATGAAACCAAATGCCCCCAAAAATTCTAATGAGAACTTCAAACTTATGGAATCACAAGCCTTGTGGAAATATATAATTTTGTTGCATAACTTTTATTTAACTTTTTCTTGTGGTAACCCTTAAATAACTCTTGTTCCAAGAGAATATTGTCTCTAATACTTCTTTTCTAGGTAAATTCTCCTTGGTTAGGATTGATTATTAAGCTTAATAGCAATTTCAGTCTAGTAGCCAATAATTTGGAGACGAATTTATATATTATATTTCAACAAGAAATTGACATGTACTCTTTTAATAAAGCAAGCTTAGGAGTTTTAAGTATAAGGTAACTAGCGGTCTTTCTCTCTAAAGATCTACCTATTGGTGCATAATTCTAATATTGCATTTAATGCAAAATCATTAATATGATTCCATGGTTTCTAGAAGAAGTTTGTATCAAGCCCATCTAGTCTTGGAGCTTTATTATCATGCAAACTAAATATAGCTCTAGCTACATTGCTCTTATGATAATGAATTTTCTTATTCCTTAGAGATGACGCGAGTATAATGCTTTAAGAGCCTGCATAGAAGAAATGTTGTTAGTGTCCCTAGCTAGTGAGTTGTTAAAGTAATCATAAATGATTCTTATCAAATCTTCTATTTTCCATTTAATTGTTCCATCTAAATCTTTGAAGGAACATATTTGAATAGTAGTCATACTGATCAAGATCTTATTATGAAAAAAAATGTTTATGTCTCCATTTGTTAGCCACTACACTCTTGATATTTGTTTTATGATTAAGCATTGAATCTCCAGTACTTATATATATTCTTCTAAAGCTTGTCTTTCCTTTTTTTAAAAGTGTTCATCTTTTAGGTTAACATAAAGTTCTAACTATATGTGATTTAAAATTGCTCTTTGCTCCTTAAAAACTTTTTTTTATGTTACTAAAGTTTCTTTTGCTTAAGCTTTTGAGTAAAATTTAGAGTTTACTAAAATAAGTTCTAAAAATACCTAGGCTATCTTCCTTGTAATTATATAAGTTAGTTGTAGATGATTACTTATGGTTGTCTCCCACGGAGGTGAAATTAATCAACTCAAATTAATCTTGAACAAAAAATGAAAACAGATGCAATCCTAAACATTCTAACCCAATTTGTTGAGTAAAGATTTTAAAGAAAATTAGAAAATTAGACTAAAAAGTAAACTGATTTAAATGGGAGCAAAAGCGGATTGATAAATCGATGAGGGAAACTCTTGAGAATTAATTTCAGTAATTTAATGTCCTATGCATGATTAAGGGGAAATGATTGGATAATTGTTTTTGAGTTTTAGGATCAACCTAAATAATAAACTAAATATAACTTTCATATTCGACAAGTTATCATCCCAATTAGCCCGAATGATAATTACCACTTAAGTTAATATATTTCTAATTCTTAACCTAAGAGTCTATAGTTTCTCGTTCCATATTAAACTTTTTCTCTCAATCCTTCGTTTAAAACCAAAATGATGCAAAGTTTGGTCATGTTTTTACATCCATTCAGTTTAGAGACTATAGTAAATATAAGACAACAACACAGTAACCCAATCACGCATATTTGACTAAACTAGCTACATTAATTCTTAAGAAAAAGAAATTAGCCCATCGTGGAATAAACAAGATTCATCATTTTCATAGACCTCAATCTCATCTTTATCAGTATAAGACAGGTATTAAAGCAATAAACTGAGTGAATAACTAAAATAAACTACCAAAAGTTAAATGTAGTATGAGTCTATCAACTAACAAAGGAGTAAATCCAATAAAACAATAGAGAAATAGAGAAATAATGCAACAGATATAACAGAATAAGCAACAAGTGTTTGGATGAGGGAGTTGCGGTGATCTCCTGCCACTCTCAAGCTCTCTGCATTAGCTCTCGGTGCTTCTACTTGGTTCTCACCAAGATGATCGAAGGCTCACGCTGCTTCCACCTCTTTATTGTTCTTTTTCTTTTGCTCACTCGATTGCTCTCTATTCTCTCCTCTCTTCTCCCCTTCTTTCTCTCTATCTGTTTTTTGTCCTAGAATGTTCCCAAAAATGAGTCCAGCCCCTGCCGCCAGCCTCTCTTTTTCTATTTACAGTCTCATTTTAGGTTTAGTTTTTCGAGCTCTCAAAACTGCAGTTGCCACGTAATAAGTTGGACAATTAAAGAAAATGTTGCCACAGGTGTGCATGAGGTGGTCACTGGTGTGACAATGGGACATAGGAATCACGGGTGTGACTCCCATTGTCACTGTCATGGGTGTGGCTCCCATTGTCACACCCGTGACTTCCATAGTCACAGGTGTGACACCATTTATGCTTGAATTAGTTAATTGCATGCATTGTTCACGTCCCATTTCATTCCTTCATGCATAATTCTTCTAATTTTTCATGCAACATTCACAAGATAATTAAATTAACATGCATGCAATATTTACACCATTGTCACTCAATTCCTCTCAGATTTGGATCAAAACACAAGAATTTGTAACCAAAATCAAGATATGAAGGCAAAAAAAGTCAACAGAAATTAGACACAACATTTACTCATGTATTTAAATGTTTCAAATCTCTTTATATTAACCTCTAGTCCCTTGTCCACTACTTCATCAAATCATATCAAGTTGGCAAGGAAGTTGTTGAATCTAAAAGGGTTTTTCCTAAATCTCAAAAACTTTGAATATTAATCTCTATTGGAGAATGGTATGGACAGAGATTATTAATAAAAATGGCTTGCTTAAGGGAAATCTATCCATCCAAAAAGGATATACCATAGCTCTATCTAGCTTTTTTTTTCTAATAAGCCTTTCCTATTGCATATTTCTCTATGTAATGTCAATTAAACTCCTTTATATCTCAAGTTTGATGCTCTAATTTTGCTTATATACCATTTTAAGTCATCATAGTTATTCCTTTGGCCTAGGTTTGGATCCCGCTGATTTGATTAAGTATAAAATGTTGTTAAATTTTAAAAAATCACCAAAAGGATTGGAAATTTTAAGTGAATAATGTTGAGGTCTTCCTATAAGGATTTTCTTTGAAAGGCTAGATTTATAGCATACAAAAAGGCAAGATTAACACAATTAAGTAAGTGATTTAAGTTAATAACTAGATAGATAAGTTAATTAAAAAAGCTAGTATGATGTACCTTCACCCTATCAAGATCAAAAGACATTATAATTATACCATTATAGTGCATTTGATGATTAGAAATGGAGGACTATGATTTCCTAAAGGACTAGAGATCATCTCTAAGTTTGTTAGCTTTTATTCTTGTCTCCAAAAGTCCTACAATTGTAGGATTTTTAGTTCTAACAAAATCATATAAAAATTATTGATTTTAGGGCAATGTAAGCCCTTTATTTTCCAACATATTATAGTAATTGTGAATGAAGTTTAATAAGCACCTTCTTTTTAGGCTTCCTCTAATAAGCTCCTTCTTAAGCTTCCTCTCCGACTTCCTCTTAATAAATAAAACTATGTTTTCTCCTTGTTTCCTAAGGTCTTTTAGAGAGCTAACATAATCATTTTTATTGGTGTTTGGAGAAGGAGAGGCATGTTCTTTCACTTCATGTTTAACATAACTTTTTGATCCTTAGAGATACAGCTAGTTCATTGATCATTTTTTTATGCTCCATATCATGTTGGTTTGGCTTTTTTATAGAATCTTCAGTTTCGAGAGATTACATTTTTGTCGTTGAGGTAGATTAAGTATCCATTTGATCAACACTTGTTTCTTCCCCAACATTATTCTATTTATCTTTACATTGTTTGTATTTTGAATATCCAATGGAGCTAGTTAGATAGTTAAGACCTATAGTAGACTAATATTATGTTAAA
>JANQBM010000005.1:10275643-10289434 GCA_025594535.1 Erythroxylum domingense
TTCCACTTACCCGGAATTGCCAATGAAAGCATGTACAATCTTATGAATGTGCCAAATCAATATGTAAGTCACAAATAGTTATGTCTAATGTGTATTTATCTTAAGTCATATAAATATCTCGTGCATAACTATTCTAGCCGAATAGGTAACAGGATGTTACATTACTACTCTTAACATAATAAATTGCTCATATAGACGACCTAGTGAGTTTAGATCAACTGCATCATATCGGTGCTTGTAATTAACATCTCCATGTGCTACTGCCTGATAAAAAAAAAAGAAAAGACTTCACAAAATAATTCTATTAATAAAGAAAATCACCTACTAATCAATCGTTCTTAACTAAAACCTACAACTCAAACTATAAGCAAAGCGTTCATTCAAAGGAAGAACATGTGAAATTGGGATCATGCAACTGAGTTATTAATCCCAAATTAAAATTTTTCCAACAATATCAATAAGAGATAGAGTTTAGAGTCTTTTTACCTAAGACAGTGACTGAGTTGCGGAAGCCATGAAAAGAGAATGATGAGTAGGGGAGGAAGAATTGGGGAGGAAGAGAAGTTGCAAAAGGGTAAAAGGGGGGAAGATAGAGGATTTATAATTAGGCTTAGATCTTCCAAATTTAAAATTAGATTGTTTTTATGGATTTAAAATTTTGATATTTTTAAATTTATTGAATTATTAATTTCATGCATATTAAAATCAGTATATGTGTTACATACGTAAAAAAAAAATATTCATCGTGGCTCGCTACGTCATCACTATTAACAAAAGGTTTAACAATGAACTATTTTTTATACAAATTGAAAATTGGAACATTTTAATGTCACTTTTAAAATTCAAACTAATATTACAAAATTAACAAAATTAGAGAATTTTTATGATTAATCCTATAAATTATTAGTGTTAATAGAAGATAACAACTTTTATTTTATGTTCTCTTACATAGTTATTTGATCGTAGAATCAAGCTATTCACTTATTTGAAAGAGAGGTGTCATTCATTTCTTAATGTTGACAACTTAAGATTAAACAACTGGAATATCAAAGTCAATATTGAGGGAAAAGGGATGAAATTTAATAGAAAGAGATCAAACAAGAGTGGATTTATAGCAGCCAAATTAGTGTTTTGTTTGCAAATCTATAATGGTTGCTTTTGGATCCAGTTTTGATCATCAATAAAAGATATACTAGTCAATTGCTCTATATATTGAGCACTGAGTTTGTTTATCCACTTTACTCTTCCTGTAATGTTGGCTCCTGCTCCATAATTGCCGTCCTCCACAAAGGTTACCTGGTCCCTGGTTATATTCGATGAACACAATAAACCATCAGATGAAAAAGGAATTGAAGATTAGGCAGATCAAATGGGAAAACAAGACATTAAGTGGAATAAATATCAACTCAATATATATGCTGAATTTTATTAAGAAATAAGTTTCTTTTGATAGAAATAATTATATATAAACAGATGATTAAAATGTATGAAATTCCCCTTTCCTTGTTTTTCTGCACATTCACTAGGATTATAATTGAGGAATCAATTCAATAACTTATATGAACTTACCACGTGACATTTAAATTACAAACTACCGGCTCATCTTGTCAATTACAACTGATGTAGGTTAACTATATACACTATACTATAAACCGAATTTAATTACTTATGCGAACACTTCATATGACAATAATTCTATTTTAACCTGTTCACAAGAGTTTTAAAAGCACTTGTCTATGTGTCATAGAACAAAAATACAAAGATTGGGAAACAATAAGGAACTTACTCATGGCCAACGCAATTCCAAGCATTCCATCCCAAAGGATCTATAATGTCGTCAAAGTTTGAGCTGTAGAATATAACCCTAGCAAACCATCTCCAAGGCCTTCCTAAAAATGCATGGCCTTTTCCAAACACTCTACATCCCTTGAAAACAAACCCGTTTGAATCATTTGGATTTGTTCTTCCTTGTGCTGTTATATATCCTCCTTCCAGTACTTGTATGTCACAATCCTACATTTAAGTACACATGATGACAAAATCACTTAGAACTTAGTAATAAAGATGATAAATGTTTGTTATTATATACACAATCCCACTCTAATCAACTAGTTTGGATCCTGATAAGAGATGAAGTGAAAAGTCCCTCCTACTATAAATCAAGTTACAATATTGTTGCAGTTATTATAATAATTGCGAATTATATAAATATAAGATAATAAATCCCAATACAAGGTTTAAAAGTATTCATCCTTTTTGACAAAATCTTTGATGCCAAAAGTCAAGAAATCTCCTTATTTGCATTATGATAAAAGATTGTACAAGTTCATAAGGCAAAAATATATACTACCTCGTATATGGATTGGCCACTGCCAAAGATGAAATCAATAGCACCTTGAATGGTGCAGTGCTCGAAGTAGTGTCAATTTTGATCATCCCACAAGGTGTCTTGCACCCCGGCAAAGCCACACCGGTAAAATGCATTCCTATCACCGCTTATCATTGCATCCATCGCCGGTAGCCTAAGGTTACTATTACTATTAAGTGGAAAGTTGTAGGAGTTCTGTCGAAAGATTTCATCCAAACAAAAGAAAACAGTTGCCAAGGGATGAAGTCGTGTATATTACTTGTTCACATAAGCACATATATATGAAAAATTTTCTTACAACAAAGCCAATACTTCTGGCGATAATGTTGTCTGCTAGAGACATAAAAGTTGGGCTTTGTGCTGTTGTCTCGTGGTCACCCCACACTATATAGGTCTTCTTCATTCCTTCTCCTTTCAGGATTATATATGGTTTGTCATAAGGGATCTTCACCTTCTCTCTGCATATGCATTACAAAGCGAATATCTTTGTCAAAGTCTACGCTTAAACAGTACGTAAAAGACCAGGTGTAACGTCTTATATTGCTGGGCTTTGTAGATTACGAAGAAGCTAATCAGGTAACATAGAAGAAAAAGAAATGAGAAGTCTCATCAGGGTCGCACCTGTATGTACCAGCAATGATGTAGATACAGACCCAGTTCCTGTTATTAGATGGAACGGAATCAATGGCTACTTGAACACTTTTGAAATCTCCATGTCCAGACTGATCAACATGCATCACCTTGTAAGGCAATGACTTCCCAGTAAGACGATAGAATTGACCAGCTCCATGGGACTTGGCATCTATGGGGATCAGTTGGAAGCCAATTACTATGAAGATGGCAAAACATAGACGAAAGTATCGTGGAATTAACATCTTTGTATTACAAGTTTTAGAGAAGAAACTGATCAAACCAAAGTGTATATGTGAATTGGTGGATCCAAAGATGACCAGAAAATGGAATAGCTTGGATATTACACATATAATACAAGTTTACAACCAAGCATGAGTTCATTTATCTGCCAAGTCTTGGATAACCAGCGACAGTTACAAGGATTTTAGAGGGTAAAAGGAAAGTCAAAAGTTTCTGTTTATATACATATGTAAACAGAATCACAATGAATGGTAATCTATATAATAAATACAAAATAGTAAGCTCTTTCCTTTGTTTTATTGCCTCATCCGTTTCTCATGTATATTTATTATTTAGAATGATTATTCCTATAGGGCCTGTGAAGGAAAAATTAGAAAAATAATCATGATTTTTTGAATAGTGGGTGAGAAGTTTTTATTATCTCATCATTTTATTAAATAGCAAAGTCAAATCTGAGCGCATAAGGCTTCTTGCTTTTTGAGACAGTAAAGTTGAATTAAGCATATGCTAATCAAAAAAGTTTATCCAACGGAGAAAATTACTACATATGATGCAATAATCTCAAGGATGACAATGTAGGTATTGGGTAATCTCCAAGTTCACGAGTCATGGACCAAAAATTAAAAAAGTCTAAATATTTTCTAGCAATTAATATTGGCCTTTAAAGAGGATGGGGGAAACAGACCTAATTTTTTGGAATAATGAAAATGTTTCTTTTCCTTAATATCAACATAGCGTGTTGTTTGATTTATCCAAAAAGCAAAAAATAAAAATAAATATATAGCCAAATTTGCAGAAAAAGATGTTTTGACTTAATATATAATTATCTACATTAACCAAACATCTTTTTTATTGGCGTAAAAAGTTAAGCAAGTTGTCTTATTCATAATGTTTAAATAATAAAATTACTAATTGTGTTCAAATCGGTAAAACAAAATATTCAACAGGTAGTAAACGGCTAAAAATTGAATAAAATTAAAGAATTAAAAATATAATTGAAAGAAATTGTCTTTACGTATTGAAGAATTTAAAGTTTAATTGAAAAAAGACATTGTTAAATAAAAATTAATTTATTAATTTAAGTTTATGAGAAATTATTAATTAATAAAAATTAACTGATTAATTAATAAATTGATTTGTTTTTAACAACAAAAGTTATCAAAATAAATTGAATTATAAAGTTAAAATCTAAACCAAAAAATTAAAATGCTTAAAGTTTTTACAATTGATCCGGTTGAACCAGTTGAAATTTTTAAACCGTTCGAAAATTGCGATGTGATTTTGAAAGATTGACTCATTCAAACATGAGTTAAAGACAGAATAGTTGCATTGCAAATATTCGAACAATAATGTTAATGGAAAAGGCAGCCTAAAACATGAACAAGAATAAAAGAATTTGTTCCAAGTATTAACTTTGTTGTTATAGTTGGATACACTCTTACGCTATTAAACTCACCATCGAGTCTTAAGTTCCTTCTTTTTTATCTTTTGATTTCTGAATCCGATCTTCTGATTGAGTTTTAATGTCTTTGGTTTTGGATGTATACGTTGAGAATTTTGATGAGGCATTTAAGTAGTGACGCAGTCTCATAACTGAAATTATGCCGTCTTTAGTAAAAAGCACCGAACTTTTGGAATATATATAATTTAATTTCAATACGAATTTTAATTTGTTTTAGGCTTTAAGGTTTTGTTGAAGTGTTATATAAAATATCGAGTAATCTTTCTGAAGTGTTGAATACATAAGTATTTTTTTTTTAAGGATTAAAGTTTTCTGTAATTTTTTTCTTTTCTGAAAATATAGTTAGCCTTAGCCCTCCCTTCCAATTCAGTCTCAAGCTATCCAAACAAATGTGGTCGCATAAATCACATGTACTTAGCATTTACAGATACTAAATCCTTCATGACACTTTGATATATGCAGAAATTTTCACTTGTATATTCTTCCATCTAACCCCTTTCTCATGGTTCCACCTTAATGCACCTACCTCCTCAAAACAGTTGACTTAAAAACAATACTTTTGATGCATGAAAGGTAACAAGACTCTTAAACTCGTTCGAAAAAAACCTTATTTAACCACTTAAACCCTTTGTTTATTTCACCAAGAGAACCCAAATGCCTTGGCCAATTATGCACATATCATGATTAAAAATTACTAATTATTTTCTGTGCGTAAGAAGAAAGGCGACGAAATTGCAGTCTACAGCCTTGTATTGTATAGAGATGCCATGAGAAACTTACCTGAAATATTGATTTCATACTTGGGTGAACTAATTCTTTTGGCAAAACTATTAAGTTCAATCTTCCTTGATTTGATAGCTGTAAATAGTCCAAGACATCTAACAAACGTTTTAACCAAGTTCATTCCATTAAAATGTACAATCATCCCTAGCTTATACATGCATACATTTTTTAATTAGAAATTCTGCTGTATTACTAGCTGGACGCATTCTAGACCAGTAACAAACTAACACAAGACAATAAAATGTTAAATATAGAGAACATACCAACAGTAACATATTGCTTACCCTACATCCTAAAGAGAGTATTTCAATTATCTAAACACCTGTGGCTGCAGAAAATAAAGCATTCTTAGAACTTTAAGTTGGAGGATGTACTGGTCGGTGTCGGAGAAACTTTCCCCTTGAAAGTCAACCACCCTTCGTTTCCCTGCTAGTAGTGGATTCTAAATACTAATCTCAAACTATTCAATATGACTACAAACGGGAGCTGAAAGTGTGTGGCTGGTGCATAATAGTCTATTGCAAGGTGGATAACTATTGCAACATCATTTCACTCGTGGATAAAGAACAATATCATCATGCAAGTCCACTGCATTAAGTATAGCATATAGTGAAGTCAAAAAGAATCATTGCAGACGCAAGGCAAAACAGAATACAGATTTAGTTCATGATAGGAGTCTACTTTTCACCCACAAGAAAGAAAAAACAGCTCTACGTAGCATTAATATTTGATGGGAGCGATAATGTCTAGCTGGGGACCTAGCTTCTCCTCTGCAATCTTTTCAGCTTTAACCCTCAGTTTTGTCAACTGCTTCTTTCTCTCATATGCCACCTGAGCCCTCTCCTTTCTCTTCCTCTCGAGCTCCTAAGGAAACGCAGAGTAGTAATGTAGATAAGAGAACACTAGCAACTTGCAATCTTGCGAATTAGCATCAATGGTGCTATGTCGAACTTGTAATTTTTTACAGCAGCTCGAAAAATTATATCACTAAAAGATTTGTAGGAACAATACAAACTACAAGTAGAAGTAAAATAGAAAACCAGAATATATATCTTCCAGAAGCAACGTAGAAAAGCTAGAACCACATAAGAATATATATTAGGTCATATCTGTTTAATTTAGTGACACATAAACACAATCCTGGGGTAAACTGTAAGAACCATGTAAAAGAAGGAAGCGGGAAGACAGGTCATACCTTAATTATGTCATAGTAGTTCCACCCAACCTCAGATGATAGCTTTCCTAATAAGCAGTACTTATGCCCAGCCTGCAGCCTCAAAACCCTGATTTTCCCAAGTTTATCCCAAATTAAAGACTAATGTTTCCGCTAATAAACATCAAACAACATTTAAAAATGCAACTAACATTTAAAAAACTCACTTGAGGGCATCAGGAATCACCATCCTCTTTATCTTGTCATAAGGGGGAGGAACACCCTCATAAACCTTCAGGCGAGCAAGGGCTGCCTCTCCGCGTTTGGTCTTATGAGGAATCATCCTACAGTTCAAAAAGAATTTGAAACCTTAAGTATAAATATCACATATACGAAAGACGACTACAAAACATACAAGCAATCTTCATTCTCCTGCAACCAATACATCCTCTTTCCCAAAATCTAATAAGCAGCAATTCCAGATTACAAGGAAATGAACATAAAATGACTTCTATACTCATCTGGAAAACCAAAGGTATATCTTCTCATCATTTTAGACAGAATACAGTGTTAACGCGAGCTCTTCAGTCAATCCCAGACAACAAACCTCAATATAAAGACAACTTTTTCCAGGATACCAACAACTCAATTACCCCAAGTGTAAGCAACTATAAAGGCTAGCTTCCATAAGGAATCATTATAAACGAAACCCAGACGTCAATTCAGTATAACAAACCGATTACTAGCATTAAAACACCAAGATGTACAAATAAAGAATAGATTTACCCGCGAATAGTGCGCCAAAGAATCTTAGAAGGAGCGCGAAAGTGGATAGGACCATGAGAAGGCTTCGTGTTCATGCGCTTACGCAAGAACCTCATATACTTCATCTTCTGCCTAACCAATCCACCAGATATGCATATCTCTTCACATCTCACAACAACCACCTTTTGCCCATTCAACAACTCCTTTGCAACGATGGAAGCCAAGCGGCCTAACATGTGGTGTCGGGCGTCAACTACCACCCTTTTCGCGCATATCCCAGATCCTGAAACCATTGTTGCTCTCTTTCTCTGTGCAGCCGCAAGCTGTGTCGTAAATGGGTTGCGTCGATGAAAATGAAGCCGCGTGAGGGTTAGGGTTTTGAAGGGTTTGCGTTTCTCTTTGGGCTTTTGGGCCTTAACCTTTAAAACATAGTCTGGTGTGCCTCTTTTTATCACTGGATCTAAATATTATACCCAATTTTCTTTATTTTTTTTATGGTCATCAGGTTCTAATTCAGTTAATCTCTTATTAATTGATTTAAGATTGAAGTCCTCTAATCACTTTTAACAAAATGAAGTCAATTTAATTGGCTAAGAGTTTACTGTGTAAAAAAGGTCATGATGAATATTTATGGACTTCTTATAAATATTAGTTTTTAGCTTAAGTATTGGATTGCCGAAATTAGATCTGTAAATTAAAATGAAATATATTAGAAGCGATAAATACAATCCAGGAGTCCCATCAGGTATCACACAATAGAAGTGGGTTCCTAGAGATAGACTGACATAGCACGTGGAGATCATTGCAGCGTCCTCACGCTCACAGTGGACAATCTCCACTTAGGTTATTTACGTGCAAACAAACTTATATTCCCAAGGATCGAGTTACATATATGATAGTTTGAATAGATTAATGGATATTACATGGAGTACCAAATGCTATGTACGTGGACCACAATTACATACGTGCTTTGAATATGTGTATTGACAAGTCAAGCGTATTGGACCCAACATTTTTGACGTGAAAGACAAAAAATGTTACTTTGTTTACATGCCCTTTAACACCATCTAATAGACTGTCTGTTTGAATTACACATTAAGCACATATTTTTAACATATATATTACTTGAAATTTAACTTAAACGTGTGAAGTAGGGGAATTATGATAGAGTATAAAACTTTGAGAGTAGTTCAACTAGTGGCAAAATATTCCCCAAAATGCTTTCAAACCCTTTGAGATTGGAGGTCATAACATCTGTTTCCCTGTTTTAGATCTCTTATTCCTTGAGGGTGAAGGTTGGTGGACTGAACAACAACAGCACTGAGCTTAATGGTGTAATAAAAGAAATGATTATGTCTCCATCATGATTTAAATATATTTTGAGTATATTAAAAAGTTTGATAACAGATAGCAATAAAAATATTAAATGAACGTACTAGTTTAGTGAAGTTTCGATATTGCAACTAAAATTCATACATGTTCTTTTGTTGTTAAATCAACTCCACTTTACTCCGGGGCTCGAAGTTGAGCTTGAGCGACTGAAGGTCATGAAAGGCTCCCCCCACCTTCAGTGGTTTTAATTGCTGAGATACTATCTTTGTAATAGACACATTTGACTCTCTGAAGAAAATCCTGAAACCCCACATGCTGACCTACGTAAACAAGCCAAGGACAAAGAAAATAAAAGAGTGACCAGTCCCAAAATCCAAACATATATCACCCCTTACAGACACTAGAAGACTATAGAGACGTCTGGATGTTGCCTAATACCACCAATTTGTGATTTCTGACAAGTCAACCCACTGCAAGAAGGTACGGGACACGTTGACCTTCCAACAAATCATTGGTTCTAGTTCCAACAAAATGCCAATTCAGGATCTGTTTTCACGTCCCCTTCTCTCTTCCGAACCATCCCCTAGCTCCCACATACATTCATGTCTATGCCTGTGCATGTCTCTCACAGAGAGCTAGTTATATAATAGGAGTACTTGACGTCAATTGTTTCATCCAGTCTCCATAATCAGTGTGTATAAGTTTGTCATCTCTTTTGGCAACAAGCAGTAAAGTGAATGCTAGTCACACACGAATTTTTTTTGCAATTTACTTCAATTCGTAGATTTAAAATCTTCATCTTGATAGCAGTTAATTTAAAATTGTAATTACTTTGTCTTTGGGGAATAACGAACTAGTAAATATCAAAGTAATTGGAATATCCTAAGTCAGGCTGCCCACCACTCTAGTTAGTTTCTTGTTGCGTTATAGTTGTAGGATGTTAGTATGTCACGCAGAGAAGAAAAACCTATGCGGATAGCAGAATAAATAAGATAACTACACTGTCAGAAACTCTTTCAATTTTAAAAGATTTCCTTCTCAACGTGTTATATTCTTGGTATATTAATTAGACTTCCATTAAAATTAATCACAGAAAAAATTAGTTAAAACAAAAGTCTGAAAATAACTCAAGGCTGCGAAACTTTAACCAGCTGGACCAATACCAAGTCACTATTGTACATATGATTCAACAATAAAATTAGGGAAGAAGACAATACAATACATAGAAACAGAAGAGACATTGGAGTAGATTGATCATCTTTTGTCTGAATTAGACTTAGGTCACATGATACTGCTGCTGTTTGCATGAATAAAAGTGAATATCTGCTGAACCGAGCTCGCTATATCTTCTGCTGTAAACCCTGATTCACTTGCAACCTGCAAGAAAGATCAATATCGCATCCAACAGGGACCCTTTTTGGTCAAGACTCAAGGTGTAATAAAGCCACCCAGAAACAAAGATGTTATATACCTACCGTCTTCAATTTTAAGTCGAGAATAATAGGGTTGGAAATTGTGTTAAAAAAAGAAATTAATTTAAGTTAGGGTATCAGAAGAAAGTGTTTTACCTTGACATTGAATGAGTAGAGAACAGTTTGTTCAATTGTGGTGATGTTGGTGTGAAGAATATTAAGCTGCAGATCTTCAAGAGCTGCAATGGCCTTAATTAGCTGGCCTGGTCTTCTTCTAGAGAGAATCTTGATTATGGCGTCGAACCCCAGAAGCTTCACTTCAACGTCAGCCAAGCAAGACTTGTTCTCGGCGATTTCCTCTTGGAGTCCGGTTTCGAAGTCGACAAGCTTCATTTGATCGTGTTGAAGAGGAAGAGGATTATTAGGAAGGAAGTGCGATGGTGGTTGCGCTTGTGGAATTGCAAGTGAAGGATCTCCCATCTGTCTCGCAGCAGCTTCTCCGTAGAATCTACGACGCTTTTGAGATTCCAAGCATTGGAGAAGTTGCTCTAATTCTCTCACAAATTCGATGGCTCCACCGATAATTGAAGCTTGGTCTCCCTGCAAATCCAATGACTTAATCTGGTGTTTCTCAAGTTTCCTTAAAAGCGTACTTAGTTCGATTTTTAGAACAATATAAGAACTTCAACAACCACAATTTGGATCCGATGTTTGTGAAAGATAAGCAAGTTGATTGATACCCTTTGTACATATGATCCAGGCATGAGAGACCTCAAAACTCGAAGATGTTCATTCATTTGCTTCCTTCGATTTCTTTCCACTGCAATATGCGTCATTCTTTGGCTCTCCACTTCCTCACTCGTCTTGATGGCTCTTGGTCTTTTTCTCTTGCTCTTCACTTCTGGTACCAGGTTCTTGTTTTGGTGAGCATCTTGATCGCCTAGAAACTGGAGTTGAACCGATGTGTTGTCTGAAACCCTAGCCTCTTCATCCTCTCTCACAACCCTCTCTTCTCCTCCTAATCCTGTCCTATTGTCCAAACTGTTCCCATCTTTAAACCTCTCATCATTTTCTCCACCTAGTTGAGGAACCATTAATGATTGCTCCTCCTTCTTATCGTTCAGAACCGGAAACTTAAGGAAGTAAACCGGGTCAATCCCAGTTTCTTCCTCAGAGATCTTGGCCTGATTCAAGGCCAACTTAGGTCCAAAGTCAGCAAATTGCATCACATCTGCGAAGCTCAGTTTATCAAACGAAGCAGATGCATAAAATCCAGATGGTATTTGTTGCTGTGGTTGGGAACTATGGAGCATATGATCAACCATTCCATTACTGTCACCACCAGAAGTTTCTCCAATTCTCAGCTTCATGAGTTCTTCTTGTGGATGGTGATGATTGTCCAGAGTGTAGTCAAGTCCGGTAAAGCTTGCCTGACCGTGAAACAAGTTTAGCTTAGAGAAAAATAACATGGTGATTGAAAAGATTTATCAAGAAAAGAACACAAATAGTAATGATGTGGTTGATAAGAAATGAGCCTAGACATACCGAGTAGTTCTCTTCTTTGTCCATTGCTCTATTTATAGGGACGCACTTTAATCGAAAACCCTATGAGATGAGCTCAATTCATGCAACGACAAGCGAACCTTGGAAATCCCCTGGATGAGTTTCCTTCACCTGAAAATATGATAACCCTCGTAAATTTACAGCGCAAGTAAATAAGACTCATGTAAATTTGGACATTCTTGATAAGACCAGTAATGACTTGTAAGTAGTGAGTAGCAAGCTAGAAAAGTACAAAGAAAGACGATATATAGAAGTTGCATGGACGTTATGATAAAACAGAAATGACCGCAACAATAACCTGATTGGAGAGAGGCGTCCAATAAGACAAGAGCGGAAGTGGGGTTTTGGTATTTGAAGAGCAGAAGTTATGGGGTACCACCAAGAACAAAGCTTTGTTTGGTTTTATTTTATTTTACTTTTAAAAGTGAGAATTCTCGGTTGATGAGAACGGGCCAAGTCCATAGAGCTTCTAAACGCTGACCAAAGATGGCTTTGACTTGAAGAAAGAAGACAGATAAGAGTGAGAGAGGAGCCGGTGGATTAATGGACACCTCACATTCACAGCTTCATCTTCACAGTCACATTCACCACCTCTGATTATTAAAGATAGTCACAGGCCAACAACGCTCTTCAACTTTGCTTTTCCATATCTTTTCATGACTCTAATTACGTAAAAGATCAGTTCACTTTGAAATTTATAATATTCTGCAAATGGGATACTAATACTATTCTTTATTTGCTATCACGTTGATTCTCACAGTCCACAACCTTCAATATGTAACAAATTAATATGTATTCATTTATAAATTAAATGAAAGTCACGTAGAGAGTCGAGTGAAGGCGCTTGGGTATTTCTGCCTATTTATCTGTAAAATTATTTCAGAGCTAAAGATTTTAAAATTCATGTAGATAGGTACTTAATAAAACTGAACATATTTTTAGTAAATACTCGATTAATATAAACCTAGTTCAAGACCCCAATAAAAAAAAACGAAATTCGGCATGATGACCCTGATCGATTAGATTTTTTGACATTAACGTATGACTTTACTCGGGATGAGGACAATCGTCGATCCTGATCAAATGATTATGTATACTAGACTACAGCTCTCATGTACAAATAAAGATGGGACTAGCAAACATGTTACATGTTTATGTATGCGAGAATGCATCCTTTGCACCATATATATATATAAATGATGTAGGACGTGTTTAGAAGTTACGGAAGTTTCTGTGATTTATATATAGATTATTAACGATATATATGAAGGTGTAAATGGAAGTTTTTATGATTTATATACAGACTATTAAGAATATATAAGGTGTAAATAATAGTAAAGATGATAGGAAGAGATACATTATATTTTCTTATTGATATTGGGCTAAAGCTTTTTATTAAGCCCTTTTTGTTTGTAGCAATGATGGATAAATTTACTAAAAATATTCAAGGGTATGTATCTTGGTGTATGTTATTTGTTGATTATATTATTTTAGTGAATGAGATAAAAGAGGATGTTAATATCAAGCTACAACTTTAAAGTCGAAGGGTTTTAAACTAAGTAGGACTAAGACTATGTAACATCCCAGAGCAGTGTTCGGAGGAGTTAGTCAAGCAGTGCAAGCCCGGATGATCTCATTCCTGAGTGCACTGAGATTAATGCAGGGAGGATGTGAGGCTTATCTGGCCCACGTCATTGACACTAGAGTTGAGCAGAGGCTTCAGGACATTGGTTAGAGAATTTCTAGATGTGTTTCCTGATGAGTTACCAGATTTACCACCAGATCGGGAAACAAAATTACCATTGATCTAGTTTTAGGAGCTGCTCCTATATCTATTCCTCTATATAGGATGACACCTGTGGAACTAAAGGAGCTGAAGACTCAGCTGTAGGAGTTACTGGAGAAGGGTTTTATTCGGCCCATTGTTTCACCTTGGGGAGCTCCTATGTTGTTTGTGAAGAAGAAGGATGGGACTTTTAGATTGTGCATCGGTTATAGGCAGCTGAATCGGGTGACAGTGAAGAATAAGTACCCACTGCCTAGGATCGATGATTTATTTGATCAGTTGCAGGGAGCTCAG
>JANQBM010000005.1:10289534-10299623 GCA_025594535.1 Erythroxylum domingense
TACTTATTTTATTACTTATATTTTTATTTATAAGAATTTATCTATTTTCATTATTATTGTTGTTGTTGTTAATTATTGTTATTATTATTACTATTATTATTATTATTATTATTATTATTATTATTATCTTTTATGTATAGTCTATTTTTAAATTATTTTTATTATATTATATATATGTGCATAAGTGTTTTTGTTTTGGCTAAAATAACCAAACGTTCATTGCTGTTATTGGAAGTGTCGGACTTGGTTTTCTTCTACTATTTTGTTAGGATCTGTTTGGTTGAATGTTAATCAATGGAATGAAATAAAATATAATGGAATGAAACGAAACAGTTTATAATGGAATGGAATGTAATATAGTGAAAAAGTGTTTATGAGGGATGAAAGGTTCATAATGTGATGTAGTGAAATGTTGTTTAGAAAATGAATGGAATATGATGTAATATATAATAAATAACTATTATATCCTTTATATTAAAATAGTTGTTGCGGAAGGTTTAACGTTATGATTTTAAAACAGAAATCATGTTCAATTAATATTCATTTTTCTGCTAAACAAGGTGTATTGAACTCATAATTCATTATTGGGAGAATCCACGTACTCTCTTTTAGATCCGGGAAATAGCTCTTAGAGATCTTTTTTTCTTTTGGAAGATACAAAAGCGAAATAATCAACCTATTGATATTGGAAAACCTAAAGAAATCTTCTAATGTATTATTTCCGTGAAAAATAATTTTTTATATATTTTTTATTTTGAAATAATAAATTGGTATTACAGAAAGGAGAAATAATTGGTATTACAAAAAATAATTGGTATTACAAAAAAAACTAATAAATATATAGAAATGTGTTGGTTGTTATTAGGTTAAGGAGAAATAATTGGTATTATGAAAAATTATTGAGGGTATATTCGGTAGTATATATTTATTAGTTTATATTTCATCATAAACCCCCCGATCGGAGATTTCTTATTTTCACTGTTTAGGATGGAACAGAACCTAATATGAAACCTTCCGCTTCCATCTCATTTCATTCTATTATAAAATTTCCTTCCAAACGATGGAACTATATTACGTTCTATCCCGTTCCATTAATTAACATCCAACCAAACAGACCCTTAAGTTTTGTTCATATAGACTTCTAAATATTGGAGGTGTTTTGCAAACAACTTATCAGTTGTTTTTTAACTTATTGACTAAAAATTAGCTTTTTGACTATCTTAAAAATCTATTGATGTGTTTAGTGAATGATTTATTGGTTAGCTTATTTAACTCCAATAAGCTGATTTCTATAAGCTCCATAAGAGGAGCTTTTGGGAATAGTTGTTTTCTTAATGACAGCATTGCGCTCCACTTTACTCTCTATTTTTGATCTGTGTGTTTTTAAAGTTGGTTTTTTTATCGTACTGAAGTTTTGAAGAATATAATAAAGGGGTTAATTAAATTTTTTAATCTTTATTTAATTTTATAATATTAGTTTACATTTAAAAATATCATAATATTAAGTTTTTGAACATAAAGAGTCACATCAAATTAATATTTTTAGTATATAACTACTATATATCGTATTTGTGTTATACTATAATTATAGATATTTTAATTTATTAAATAATAAAATTCATACATATTATATGAAAAAAACTAATATGATGTAGCTTGCTGTATCATTCATATTAATAGAGAATTTAATGTTAGATTATTATTATTATTATTATTATTATTATTATTATTTTAATTTTTATTACTACTACTAAAATTATAAACTTAATTTTTGTAAAGTTAAATATCTTAAATCTAAATTCTTATAAAAATATTTAACGAAACACTAAGAAATATAATATTCATACTTTTATAATTTTTTAAATCATACCTTAATAAGTCATTTTACACGTCAATAACTAATTTTATTAAACATCTTTAATAAACAACTGATGTTATCTACTAATCAAATCAGCTGATATAATCAGCTATTAACTAACCGTTAATAGAATTAACTACCAATTAATACAATTTGTTTGTCAAACAAAGTCATAATCACTAAGACCCCTTTCTTTTCAGCCTACGAATTTTTGGAATAGACTAAATATAAAGTGGGAGTGTACTACGCTTTTCTTCAATTGTCGGAATTCTTTTTTCTCATTATATATACATGAGATTAAATTTTGCTGTGAAGTAACCTGTGAAAATAGCTTATTCTTGCTCTAAACGAATGTCAATCATGCAAATAATAATGTACTAAATAGTAATACCATCTTTCTATGTTCAGTTGAACTCAATCCAACAGGCAGGTAGTTTTAAACTCCCAGCTCTAAGATCAGTGGAACATGATCTATGCCAAAGTGAATTTTGGATTGGAAAATTGTGACCATAAATGTGATAGAACCGCCAAGATTTAAAATCATCACTGATCAGGGGCATTTTCTATCCAAAAGTTATCTACGGCGAACCACCAAGATCTTCTAAAGTTCCGTTCTCGGATTTGAAAACTACCAGCAAAAAGTAAAGGAAAAGACTTGGGCTTGGGCCCGTTCAGCAACCAGAACGATGTAGAAACAATGTTTCTCTTTCCAGGAAGGCAATTATACAATGATATCATCCAAGAAAGCAGATTGATTAGTAGTCCCCGCCTTTCTCACCCTCATAACCATCAAACTTAAAGCTATTAACTAACAAATGAGACATTTCACAGACCAACGTGAGCCTACCCAAACCAAGACCACTGCCACCTAAACATCCTTAAAAGAGTAAAGAGCCCCACGCTTTAGCTCACTTCAGGTTGCCGATAAACATGCAGAACTGCAAAAGTGGTTGCTCGGACATATTTTCACCTTGTCTCTGCTTGCAGGATCGCATTTGGGTTAACATCGCAGGGATATGATGCCCGCTACCACTCAATCATGAAGTGTATTCAAAAGGCTGAGGTGGCTGAGGCTCCTCATCAACAGCCATGGCTGCTGTAGAACCATGCTGCTGTCTGGTCGCTGAACCACTAGCAGGGGATGGTGTTGATGCTGGTGCATCAGTTAGGGAGAGTACCTCAGGTTCAGTTGGTAGCATATCTCTCAGGAGGACAAATCCTGAAGGTGCCAATTTTACTGGCACATATCTGCTACCTTCAATGAACTTGATAAATTTCTCTTGTGCTGGAACCACCCTGGCTGGGTTGGTCAAAATTTCAAAAGAAGGTTCAGGCTCGGCTTTTCTATCTGGTGTATTATCAACCTGCCCAAGATACGAGATCATCAGTTTAAGACGGCACATGGATGAACACCCCATTCAGCTCTTCTTATATGGAACAGTCCAATCCCAAACAGCGGAAACATAAAATAGTTGAAGGAAAGACAAGCTTATGAAGGAGAAAACAAAATCACTACCTGCATGGAATCCCCATCCTTCTCAGTGGACGATTTTCCTTTTCCAGTATGTGACACTGCAGCAGACGATGACTCGGCTCCAGCTGCTTTCTCAGGATTAGCCTTCTGGTCTGCTTCTTTCTTCGCTCTTGCCTTGGCCTTTGCTGATGTTGAAAGAACTGCTGCAGGAAGTTTCACAGTTGATCTGGTGCTAGGAACAACAGTTGGTTTTGGATATTCAAATAGGGAAGGTTTTGCATTCGAGATAAACTCAAATTTTGGAACCTTCAAGGCATAGTTCAGTCCGATAAAAGCGGTGGGCGAGAATGACAAGCTTATGAAATAAATGAGGGGGTACCAATACCAGAATTGGCTAAAAACAGCGAGGCCAACAACAGCAGTGATCTTATCGTGTTTTGACTTAGATAACAACCTTACAGTCACATTCCTTCCACCAGCATCAAGTATTCCAGAAGCAAGGATTGCTCCCATCTTGCTCATTGTGTCTTCATGCTTATCAAGAATAATCTTTTCGAGTTGTCGCCTAAATTAAGAGATAGAAATTAGGTTTTGAAAAGTGTGATCATATAGTGACTTATGTTCTTTTAGCGGTAATATCCTTTGTAAATCAAGAGGCACAGCACTGATATGCAATACCTAAATGTGCCAACACGAGAATCACTGGCCTCGTTCATCTGAACCATGACCATGGCCATAGCAATAAGGGCACCTTGACGAACAAAATCAACAACATCTGATGTCAAAGGTTCGAGCAATGATATAGCCTCACTCAAGCCAGTGCCAGCACATGAAATGCCCACTGCAAGAGCCGCACCATATCGGACGTGTGGGTTATAGGACTCAGATAGCAAGGAGACAATTCGCGGAGTCTGCTTTATCGAAAGTTTAGTGAGGGACAAATCATACCACCAACCACAGCAGAAAAGTTCAGAAGGGGACACAATAAGAAAAATACAAGTGAACAACTATTAGTAGCTCTTATGGCAAATGGTCATAGAAAATGCACGAACATGAAGCACAAAAATGCGAATCAGAGAATGGCAGGAAGAGAAAACAAACCTGTTCTGGCTCAGAGTACAAAACAAATCCAAGTGCAAGAACAGCTGTCCTTCTTACATCATCACTCACATCTGATACAGCAAAGTGCAGCAGTTGGCGTATGGCCTTATTGTTTGCTGTTCCGCTGTAGGCCAATGCCAATGCATACATGCCACCATAACGAAGTATGGGATCTTGATCTCGAGTCATCTGTTCAATTAGTGTGTCTGCTTCCTCTTCTCTTCCATAAACTGTAAGAGCTATACCCAATGCCAACCCTCTGCAGCATAAAAATACTTCATAAACAAAGGGAAAAGCCTCAAATGAAGGCTCAGTGAGACATACTATAATAGAATGTAGCCTAAAATTACCTTATGATTTTTTCGTGCTGTGTCTCATGAGCATAAGCAAGCATTTCACCTGCTTTCTCACTAGCAGTTCCAACCATAAGCAAGCCCATACTAATTCCAGCAGCCTCACCAGCAACAGCACTGTCTGTGTACAATGCACTTTTAATGTCATCATATATGTCTTCATCAGCAGTTCCAAGAGCTGCCAAACCAAGACCTAAGCATGCACCATGTTGAATAACCTGCATAGGCATCTCCATCTTAGACTCAAGCAGCAACACAGATCGACTCAAAAAGGAAGCCAAAAGCAAGCATCATGATCAAAGCCATACCTCTACATTTGTGCTACGTAAGCTATCACGAAGAAATTGTTTAATTCCTTCTCCGTGGTTGGCATGAATTAGACCAAGAGCATAGAGGGCGCCACCTTCTGAATAAGGACTGCCTCCCCCACCAGCTCCACCCTGAGGTAAATATGGAGCCATAAGTGACCTCCCCTGCTGTAGATGTCCTCTGTGAATAACACCGAGACCTGCTGTAGCACTAAATTTAGCCCAATTTGTAGCCCTACTCAACCAGTCCTGCCAATATATTTGAACCAAGAACAATTTAACAATCACTACAAATGGAGACAAAAGAACAAAACAAACCAAGGAGCAGTTAATAAAAAACGAAAGCACGTTCTAATACTCACCAGATTCTCCCTTAGGAATGTATCCACAGTCGTTCCAGCATGCATGATTGCATTTGCATAAATTGTTGCACTATGACAGACACTATTCCTCATCTCAACAGACTGCTTTATTGTCTTCAGAATGAGCAGATCTGACCTGTAAAGCAAGTTACAAGAGTTACTTTTACCCCCTTACCAATCCTCTACAAGACAAGCAATGTTTAATTTGAGAGATAGAATTGCAATGAACTTATTATGACCGTACAAGAACTTAATTCGTACTTGTTATGACTATACAAGAATTGCAAAGTCAACTGTATTGAGGTCTCTCCAGACAAAATGTCCTTAATCTTAGTCAACCTCTCGGCATAAATTGCCTCACTAGGATCTGTCTCACGCACATGCTCAGTGGTTGTTGAAGTTCCTTCTGTCATTTGGACATCCTCTGCAGTAGCAGGATTTTCAGTTTGAGCAGAACCTGGATTAGATCTTGGCTGCGCAGATATTGGAGGTTGTAGCTTTGGAGCTGAAAGACGGTCCCTAACATTTAAGAGAAAAGCCTGGTGCTCATTCTCCACAAGATCAAAGGCTATCTGGAATGCCAAGAGAGCTTCATCCCTATTTCCAGACCGTAGGAGTTTCTCTAAAATGTTTGCTACATCTTCAGGTTCATCCAAAAACATTAAGCATTGGCATATGCTCAGAAAATCAGGAGAAGGCAACTTTTGGTACACATTAACAAGAAGACGAAGGACCTGGAAATCAAATAATGATCAGTATTCATCCATACTGTCCATCAAGATATGTTAGTCATACCACAGGTTAGTTGATGAACCTCCTTACCTCACGTCGATACTCTCTTAGATTAACAAAAGAATGAGAGACATTAATGCAATAGGACAGGCTTCCATGAATATTATCACTCCTAGTGATTGCTTCCTCAAGTTTGTCCAATCTTCGACATTCAATGGCGATACCCATTGCCTGTTGATATTTTCCATCCACGATACACCTAACAGAAGAAATGATAAGATAACTAAAGATAAAAACGACTATGAGAGTTTACAACTGCATACTTATCCAGCATTCTCTCAACAATGGTCTCCAACCTAGCGTCAACATTTATTGAATCAGTTGATTCAGCTGCCTTAGACTTTAGACTAGCATACTCATCAATGGCCTTGGCTGAAGATATAGACAAAAAGAACGTCAAATCAATGGCCCAAAGACTTATCATGTAACTTGGCTATGTCAACACATGACTAGATATCAAAATCAAAAACCAGAGAAGGAAAGATTATAATGAACCAACAAAAAGTCGTAAATCTGGCAATAATGCTGACAGTTAAGTTAAGAACGTCACTGGTGCTGTTACATTTAGCAAATCAAGTACAATGAAAACTCTAAAGCCTCAGAATTAACATCGCCATCTCCCATGATATGAAAACAATGCAAGTTGATCAGAGTAATTACCAAGAAGAGTGTGAACATAATCAGTATCCTCAGAAACATTAAACTCGGAGCCAGCACCAAGGGCATAAGACAATGAGTCATTAAGTTCACCCAAGTAATAGAATACCTGAGACAAGAATCCAGTTAAGCTAAGATTATTGTGGTTGAAAAGAAATAAAACTGTAAAAAGATTCTTATCCAGATTGGACCCTATCCCTCCAAGAACACTCTGTATTTTGATTCATTTGGATTTTTACCACTAAACAAGGACAGAGCTCATAAATAGCTTTTTTCAATTTGAAAGTTAACAAACAAGATGCAAAAGTCTAAGCTCTTTTGCATCACATGAAATCTCAGAAGGTCGTTATCACATACATATATATGAAATATTTGTATCCAAGGGTAAAATTCCTAGAATTAATGATACAATGGACTATGCTAATTATGTTATCCTCATCTTCCTTTCTCCACAAATGGAAGAGATAGAGCAGCAGGAACTAAAGAAAATAACCCAGTTCTAACCTTGGAAACAAGCAGTGCAGCAAGTTGTCTTTGATGTTGATCAAACTCCTCATCTTCGTACAAACTTTCTCTGAATGAGAAGGAAAATGTATCAATATTAAAATCAACATGGAAAATGGAAATCTCAAGTCGATGACACCCAAAATTGCTCAATGGCATAACTCAAATTGATCGAGAAGGAAAAGAACATTAAAATTGGAAATGTGAACAAATAAAGGTCACAATCATATATATCTACACTACTTACTTCTCTTTTCATACTTCATACAAAACACTAAACACTGAGTTGGGTGTCAATAGATAAGAGCAATAAGACCTAAGCATTTTGCAGTTGCTGTGTTAAATCGCAATCTGGCTCAAAACCCCAACAGAAGAAACATAGAATTACTAAACTATGCTTATCATCAAAAAGACATAAGCCGATACAACTTGTCAGCAGAATTTGAACCTCAAGTATGCTTTGGACCGAAATCTGCAGTTTATATGGTTCTTATCCTTAATTTAATCAATCTCCAAAACCACAATGAATTTGAAAATTCCGGTCTGCGCTTAGCCAGATTAAGCTTGCTACCCAGATATCGCACCAAGTAAACAAAAGAGAGAAGTAGAGAGTTGCAGTAACAACCAAAAGCAGGACAATTCACACCTAAGAAAAACAATTTTTTAACTTGTACCAATTCAATGCAATAGTACTCGAAATCTAAACAACAAACTAAGGCAAGACTCAAATTCAGAACTATAGAGATCCAAACTCTTCATTTCCCCTTCCATAAGCCCGAGCTATTTCGTCAACAAAACAGATAAAAGACACAAAAACACATAGCTTTCCAAATATAAAGAGTTACATTATAGGCACGCTAGTGGAGATCTCAGGCCAAAACTGGTCAACGAAGTTATTAAGATTATAAAGAGCGTGTTGTTTGAGCGAAGGATGGCTTTCATTAAGCATCGCCAGCAAGCCACCAGCAGAGCTCACCGTGATCGCCGCCATTGCTTAAAATCTAATCGAAACAAATCAAAACCCTTATTAGTGGGTCTCAGAATCCCCAATTTTGCAAATGAATTTCTATCCAAAGGGAATTTTTACAAACCCTAAATTGGCGTAAGAAAGAGAGAGCGAAGGAGAGGACTAAGCTGCTAATAAGTTGTGAATTAACAAGCAAGTTAACTCTTTTGGCAAATGGCAAAAGCAAGCCCATTCTTTTCCATTAGTCCTTCTCTTTTGGCATTATTTTCCTTTGCCCTTGTAAATTTTGGAATGTCTTCAGTTAAGTCCTTTGAGTAAACAATTTAAAATTGAATTATATGTTTATGTTCCAGGGATTGGAATTGTTTCGATATGACTATATTTATGTTTAAATTTGAGACTTAAGAAATAGGAATGGTAACTTTCAATCCTATAAATTTTAATAGTAGCCGACTACAATAGTACATGGCTTTCTCACGGTCACGGGAAGA
The DNA here is from genome assembly GCA_025594535.1 of Erythroxylum domingense. NCBI lineage: Eukaryota > Viridiplantae > Streptophyta > Magnoliopsida > Malpighiales > Erythroxylaceae > Erythroxylum > Erythroxylum domingense. The sequence continues at coordinate 10,298,402 of JANQBM010000005.1, forward strand.
AACTTTGCCATGTGTTCCCGAAAAAGAGTCAATTTTTGTTTGGGAAAAAAAAAAGAGTTAACACTGTAAACAAATTAAGTTTGTTAAAATGATATTTTTGACAGATCAATCGAGCAATATAATAAGGATGGTGGTAAGCCGAGAACAGCTCGGACTTGAAATTTACTCATTAGGCTTCCGCTTGGTTCGAGCTTGGGATATGTGGCCCAAGCTGAGCATGATCTGGTCTCAAGGTCACGGGTCCAAGCTTAAGTACAACTAGACCTCCCCGACTCAAAGCTTGATCCAGCTACAGTTAGGCTGCTTTTTTAATTTAAAAAGTTAATTTTTTTAATAAAAGATTTCATCAAAATTTTAAATTGTCGAAACTACAGATAATTTGTAGCAAAAAAATCACTTTTAAAAATAATTTATGAATAATACGAATACTATAACTAATCATTTTTAATGTATTAATAAATTTCTTCATATAAATTTCAAATATACAATAAAAATAAATTTTAGCAATTAGTAATTATATTTGTTAAAAGAAAAAAAATATTACTTAAAAATTTTATAGTGTAAATTACAAGAAAAATTTTGCAAACTTACCTTAATTTTTCGAATACTAGTTTGAACTTTAAAAAGTGCTACTAAAATACTCCAACATTCAATTTGTTGTGAAAATAGTTTAATGTTAAATTTTCTGTTAACATTACTGATATGGCTTGGTATATCAGATTTTTGTATTTGACATATGGTTGTCACGTATTATTAGTTATTTTCTTAAATTTTAAAACATAAAACCTAATTTTCTTCTTTCCCAAATAACATATTTATATTGCTTTGAAGAAACTTTTTGTTGAATAAAACATCAATGAATTGTTTGGAAAATGTGATTAACAGTAGGTCATCTTTTTTAGTATGTTTGTTCCAAGGCTCCTCAATTTAGAGGATATCAACCGCTAGATAGCCATGAATTACTACATTGCTTATTTGATGGATTGTCTATTAAAGAGCTGAATGAAAAAAAAAACAAATAAAAACTTGGGTTAATTACAAAAAATTCTCAAATTTTTTTCAATTTGTTAATAATAGCCGAATATTAAAAAATGACAATTAAATACTTAAATTCTTAAGTTTTATGTCTTTGTTAATGGAGTTGATGTGATTTGTTTAATGACATATAAGATGAAAAGTGTTACGGATTTATAGGTCATAATATTGTAATTTTTAATTAATT
>JANQBM010000005.1:10299723-10316066 GCA_025594535.1 Erythroxylum domingense
ATTCTAATTCCTCTGATTAACACACTTGGACCCGTTTCTCTGGTCCGACCCGTTCTCTGGAAACGGGATGTTACATCATGTGTGACACAAGTCCAATATAATCATATCTGGTACCTTACTAACATAAATGAGAAAATGGAGTTTGGCAAACTAGGATGATACCTGTATGATCTAATTCGTATCATCTTTGTTCGTAGATCTTGATTTCTCCATCTTTATGCTAAACTACATGTGCTAAACTACAGTAGAGAAATCTTGTTTTCTCTTACTAAATGCTAAACAGCATTAGAGAAATCCTTTATGTTCTCCAACTGAATGCTAAACTGTATTAGAAAACCTTTATGGGATTATAACTTATATCCCCATTTGTTATCAAATTTATGGATATCCGTACTAAACTGTATGTTTTTAAATGACATAGGATTAAGGTCAATCTTTATATATTCCCAATGACCTTTAAAATGCTTAAGATCAACATAAATCTTAAGGCTTTCACATATATTATGACTATACATAAGAACAGTTATTACTAAGGATAAAAGGATGTTCATCTATATTAATAAATAACCATAATGTCATAATACATTAAAGCATACAAACATTTAAGGAACAAATACAATGATCCCTAACTGCTATTGTTTAAGGACCTTAACACACCTATATTAGATACATGTTTAACAAACACTAGTGGGTGAAGTCCTTTAGTCAATGGATCAGCTAACATCTCCTTAGTCCTGATATGCTCCACTTCGACATCACCTTTCTGAATCAACTCCTTTATGGTCAAGTATTTGACCTCTAAATGCTTAGACCCTATGATATTCTTATTGTTGTTACTGAACAATACTGCAACAAGATTATAACAATATAATTGAATGGATCTAGCTATCGAATCTACTACTGGCAACTCAAAAATCAAGTTCCTGAGCCAAAATGCCTATGTAGCAGCTTCATAACGTGTAACAAGCTCTGCATGCATGGTCAAGGAAGTAACCAGTGTCTGTTTAACACTCTTTCATGATAATGCACCATCTGCCAACTTAAAAATTTACCCTAAAGTGGATTTGCGATCATCCGGGAATATGGAAAAATCAGAGTCTGTATACCCTATGAGATTTAAATCATTGATTTTTTTATATATCAACGTATAATCCTTGGTACCTTTTAGGTATCTTAACACTGGTTTGAATACAATCCAATGGTCTATACCTGGGTTAGCCAGGTATTGACCTAGCAGTCCAACAGCAAATGTAATGTTCGGTCTAGTGCATACCTGAGTATACATCAAACTACCAACTGTACTAGAGTGCGGGACGTTCCTTATAACCTCTCTCTCAACTTCATTCTTTGGACACTGTGCTAAAGATAATCTCTCTCCATGAGAGATAGGTGCTACAACAGGTTTACATTCAACCATATTAAACCTTTGTAGCACTCGTTCAATATATGCTCTTTGTGAGAGGCTCAACGAGTGTTGAGATCTGTCTCGAAGAATCTGTATATCAAGGATAAAAGACGCTTCACTGAAATCCCTCATGTGAAAGTGTTTGACCAAAAGTTGCTTTACTTCATGCAACATGGATCATTTGACACAAACAAGATATCATCCACAAAGCCGAATGAGGTCAAAACCTCATCAAACTTTAGGTACCATTATCTAGAAGCTTGTTTCAAGCCCTATATTGATTTAGTCAACTTACAAACTTTGTCAGTTGCATCTTGATCTTGAAATCCTTCAGGTTGCTCTATATAGACCTCCTCATAAAGTTCACCATTCAGGAAAGCAGTTTTAACATCCATCTAATATAGCTCCATATCATAATGAGCTACTATTGCTATAATTAGTCTAAATGTATCCTTTGAGGATACAAGAGAGAAGGTAACATTTAAGTCTACTCCTTCTCTCTGAGTGAATCCCCTGGAAACTAAACTCACCTTATGTTGCTCAACTTGATCTTGTGTGTCCTTTTTGGTCTTAAATAGCCACTTGCAACTAACAAGCCTGCAATGTTGAGGCAAATCAACAAGCCCCATACCTTATTATACCTCATAGATTACATCTCATCCTTCATTGCTTCCTACTACATATCCGCATGGGGTCCAAAAATGGATTCTGTAAAAGTAACTGGATCCATAACATGTCCTATGTCATAGTCTTGCTCATCCAAATGGAGTCACCTTTCTCTGGTGGATCAGAAACCTCTTCCTGAATAGGTATAGGTTCCTGTGCCTGCATAGGCATGGTACTTGGACCTTCATCCACCAGAATTGACTGTATAAGAGGCAGATACACAATAATCATAGTATTCGTCCTACTATCTCCTGGAAGATGTGGGGATCCTCCCTCATCATGGACATCATATTCTAGAAACTTAGTTGTCTGTGATTCCACTATTCTAGCCCCTCCTTCTTTACAGTAAAATATGTAGCCCTTAGATTGGTTAAGATAACCTACTAAATAGCAACGAGTGGAATGAGGTTGCAATTTGCTCTCATAAGGATTATATAACCTTATCTCAGTAGGGCAGCCCTATATATGAATGTGTGCAAGGCTTAGCTTCCTTCTAACCTAGAGTTCAAAAGGCATCTTTGGTATTGACTTACTTGGGACTCTATTCAAGATATACAATGTCGTCTTCATGGCTTCACCCCAAAGGTATTCGGTTAGGTTAGTCTTGCTCTGCATCAACCTCATCTATCCTTTAGGGTTCAATTGCGCCTTTCGACTACACCATTTTGCTCAAAACTACCTAGCATAGTGAACTAAGTCACTATTCCATTTGATTCCAAATACCTAGAAAACATATCTTTTTCTTGTCCTGTAACCCCATGTTTGTCATAATATTCCCCTCCTCTATCAGATTTGACTACCTTTATTGATTTTTCCAATTGGTTCTCATCCTCAGTCTTAAAGATCTTAAACTTATCAAGAACTTCAGACTTTTCCTTAAGAACACATAGCTATAGCGGGAATAATCATTTATAAATGTCAGAAAATATCTAGCATTGTATAACGTAATTGTATAGGAACCATTAATATCTGTATGTATGAGGTCTAATAAACCAGATGCATGAGTTGACCTCTTTTTCTTTATCTTGGTCAACTTACCCCTACAAAAATCAATACATGTTTCTAGATCATTGAAGTTTAGAGTTAGGAGAAGAGGATGCCACAATAAATGGCCAAGACATTTATGCCAAAGACATTTATGCCACAATAAATGGCCAAGACATTTATGCCACAATATGTACGAGTAACAGCTTTGACAACATAAGAAGAGGCATACATTTTGTTAGGAGTAACACACATTCTATATAATCTATCGAATAAGAAGGTAGTTCCGATATGTCTTGTATTGATAGAAATATTTACAAACGAAGTATCAAATACAAAATGATAGCCCTCTTTATCTAAAACTGATATAGAGATCAAGTTCTGTCTAAAAGATGGTATATAAAATGTGTCTCGTAAAACTAATACAAACCCCGTATCGAGGTTTAAACCTACATCTCCTACAAACAAAACATACAACACTTCATTGCTACCGATTGATAGTTGTGCATTAGCGTATGTTTTTCCAAGTATTTGGTATGTGTTTCTTGCATAATAGTTTATTATTGTTGTATTTTAAGATTCATTTTGAATGTTTTTGATTAGTTTGATCTTCATTATTATTCTTTTATATTTGATGTCAATTTAGGGTAAGAATTGATTATTTTTTATGTAGGAATGGAGATTAAGCAACTTTGAGATTGAGCTACAAACTAAAAGAGGAAAAGAGAAGAGGAAACATTCTGGTGTAAGAACCCACAATCGTGGGAATCATGCCAATGCCCACAATGATGGGATGTTTAATCTGAGAACATATACGGGGTTTAATTAAATTTTAGGTTTTCTGGACTATATAATATATTAAACTCCTATGGAAGTAAGAGGATGTGAACCCTCTGTGTAGAAGAGCCTCCTTGAGTGAAAAATCCATATTTAAATTCTTAAGGAAGGTGGAGATTCAAGGATCATCAATCACAATTGGGAAAATAGCACATCAACACCAGAATTTCCAAATTTTGGCAAAGAAGAGAAGGAGATTTCTTTATTTAATTTTCTGCCATTTTTATCTCTTCTATTCATTATAAGATGGAATATTTGAATGTTAGTGATGTTATAGACACCATGAGTGACTGATTTATTTTTAGGGATTACTTTTGAACTATCTTGTTAAACTCTTATTTTATTGATTTGAATGAAAGATATCTTTGATGAATGTTGATTATATACATATACCTTACAATAAATTGAGAGATTGAGTTGGGTAATTTGTGTATGAATGTACAATGAGAATTGCAACCTATAGACTTACATTCATCAAGTTAATTGATTAGTTGAAAGAGAGATCTTGACTAATTTAATTGATCACCCATAGGATAACTTAATAACTAGTTAAATTGGTTGAGTGATTTGGTAGGTTGAGAGATTGCTTAATCAACTTCATTTAATTTGATTAGGGACAATTAGTTACACCTTGAGAGAGGTTAGTTATTGCAATTGAACATCTTAAGTAAGACACAATTCAATTTATAAAATATGAGAGAGACAAAATAGGGAGAAAGTGATCTCTAGTCATTAAAATCTTGAATTCTAATTTTCTGCATTTTGGTGTTATCAATTGTTCGTTGTTAGTCATTTAATTTTAATTGAATTTTCTAGTTTATTTCCATAAAACAATTTTTTTCTTAAACAAAGTTTGATCTGAATTAAGTGGTACCTAAGCATCAATCCTCTTGGGATCGATATCTGCTTTTTAACTTCAAGTCACGACCTTTATACTTGTAGTTTTTTAGCATAAAACTAGTAGACTGTTTTGCAAATCAACAAGCTTTTGGCATTTTTATCGAGGATTGTGTGTTTAGCATCTTGTTTAGTTTAGATTACTTTGATTTAAGAGTTTTTGATACTTTTCCTTGTGTATTTGTAGATGCATGAACACAAGGAGCACGCAAAGATCAACATAATTTGGTAACAACAAACTATCCGATATCACAAGACATATCAAGACATCATAGAATGAGGTATGAGACATTTGAAGAGCTAGATGTTGAGAAGAAATAGAAAGAACAATGATGGAAGATAGTTATTATAGGGAGTAAGGAACTTTTGCAAATTATAATGAGACGTCGTATAGTTGGGGAAGTACTGATCCTTACTGGAACACGTACACTCTGGGATGGCAGAACCACCCATATTTCTGTTGGTCCAACAATCCAAGTACTCACATAGGACATCAAGACCTATTTAAATTTCAACAAGATGAGTTCAGTTCATGGGATTCCAAATTCAACAAGATCATGGATAAGCTAACAGAAATGGAAGAGAGCCAGAAGAGGATGTTTTTCATCTAAGAGGAAAGTAAGAAGATACTGGAAGTAAAGTTTGATCAAGTTTTTGAAAATCATGCCACTTTTATTTATATCTTAGAGATTCAAATAAGACAACTTTCTTGTAAATTTTGTAAGAGAAGTGTGGAAGACTCTCTGAGCAATATGGAATTATATCAACGAGAGCAAAATGAGGCTATCATATTTAAAAATGGGGACGAACAAGAAGAATCAGTGGAAGACCATGCTAAAACTGACCTTATAGAAGACTAAGAAATCAAGAAAGAGGATGAAGAAAATGATGAAAACCCTCCCTATTATTCACCAGTTCTTGATATGCCATATGTGAACGTAAAAAAATCTTAGGTAGATGTTTATGAAAAGAACTTTATCTTTTAGATTAATGATGATCAAGTGACATCCAACATCAATGATGTATTTAAGAATCCGAAGGATAGTAACTTATTTAGGATAATTGATGTGTTTGAATCTTCTGAAGAATAAAAGGACAAAGAATAGATGACAACAGACATCAAGCTTGAAGAAGTTATAAAAGTCTCTGTTCGAGAAGAGAAAGAAGCAGAGGAGACAAACGTGATTAAGGAAGAAAGGGAGCAACTCACCTTCTTATAGGACAAACTGTTGGATTCAATGGAAGATTCAGGGAGTTTTGTTAGTCCCTGTTATGTTGATAGTTCACTCGAAAAAAAACATTATTAAGCTTAATTGGTTTTCATAACGTTATCCATATTGTCCTTTTGATTATTTTGCAATTTGTAGGTTACTTATGGGCTACAAAACCAATGTTGAACGAAAGTATAGGTATACATTTTGGCGACAACTTTTCATGCCCCATTTTCCATTTATTCAGAGGATAAAGGTATACGTTTTCAACACTTTAGAGATAGGGAATTTATTACTCCCCGATAATTTGACTTTGAATTGTTAGTAACTATAGGAGTAAGGAAAATGTTGAGCGATTAGCTACAAACATAGGTTAGAATAGGTTCATTCATTGTGATGTGCCTATTTACCATATGATGACTATTGAGTTTTTCACCACAATATGATATAATCCTAAAATGGATGTATTCTAGTTTAGATTAGCTGGTGATGTTCATAAACTTGATTATCATGTCATTCGTGCACTTTTCGATTTACCGAACACAAAAATTTTAGATGTTCATAATGACTTTGATGTGGATAATTATTGGAAAACTCTAACAGGTGAAGTTAATTTTGACTCTCAAAATGCAACAGAAACTTTAATCCGAAGCGTCGAGCATTTACGTTTGCATAAATTTATATACTTAATGGTTTTCAATAAAACTGAAAGTAATAAATGCTCAACCAAAGAACTTTTCTTCTTTTGGTGCATGGATCAAAAAATAAAAATCAATACTCCTTATTGGATTTTTTGACCGATAGTGAATTGTGTAACTAAGAAAAACTCTTATTTTGACATATCTCATATTGTTACTGTTTTGGCTTTATTTTACAACTATGATGTAGAGAGTGTACTTACAACTCAATAATATGTGTTTGACATATCTTATTTGAGGTGTTCTGAAATTTTGGAGCTCCATTCAATAGAACTCCAAAATCCTTATACGCGCACTGCAGTGAAGAACAGGAAGGGCAAAATACAACCGTTTCCCGACCCTCCAAATCCTAAGCGATCCTAGAGCTACAAGAAGAAGCAGTGGAAGAGGAACCAACTACACCAACAGAGGTCGATAGATTTTGGCAAATCCTCAACCAGATGGGCTCCAATCATTAGCAAATGACATCGCAAATTAACGAGCTCGGTACCTAGATGATACAAGTCCATAAGGAGCAGTGGTACTTAAAGAAGAAATTCCTCAAATTCTTTCAGAGGAATAATTTTGTAGCTCATTTGCCAACACCGTCGCCACCACAATCTCCATAAGCCCTTCTTACCTTAAAATTTTTAAACTGTTTCATGTCTTTTGTTTGGTTTCATATCTTTTGTTTGATTTGCTGTCTTTTGTTTAGTTTGACGTCATTTTTCTTTATTTTATGGTTGCTTTGTCACATTGAGGACAATGTGTTCTTTAAGTGTGGGGAGGTGACACTTCTGTTGCCAATGGCATTATTTTAATTACTGTTTACACTTTGTTAAATAGGACGCATGTTTAGGCATATCATGTTGTTTTGTGTTAAGCAATGAAACCGCACTTGAATCACTTTGATTTGTATTGCCATGAGATTCCATCATGCTAGCTGGAATTAGATTGAATGCATGCTTGAACTTGGATTAAGTTATTCGAGTAGAAAGTGAACCATATTGACTGATGAAATGTAGTTGGTTACATAAGCTCACTCACAATTTGACATTTAAGCAATGAGGTAGTGTAGAGATGTATAATGAATTTTCATTTAAGCCAATGTGAGGATTGAGCCTATATGACTCCATTTATAGTCATTCTATTTCTTTGTTGGTGATGCTTCCTTAGGTTATTACCTTTAGAACTTGCTTTGAATTGGTCTGAGTCTACTGGACTTATGCTTAATAGAGATGATTAAGGCATTTTTGTGTTAACCTTTGATTTAAATAACCTACCCTTTGGTTATCCCTTGCTACCCTTGTTGAGCCTTAACCATTTTGTTTCTTGAAAATACCCAAAAATTTTAACATATCGAAAACCCATTAACCTACCCATTCATAAGCTTAGTAGAGTATTAAGTAATGCATTAGTTAGGATCGTTGTGAAAATTTTTACCGAGATAAGTTAAGGATACTTCTGCTTTTGAATCATATTGTATTTAGTTGCTATTTTAGTCATAGCTTCTTCCATATAAAAATAAAAAGAAAAAAATGAAAAATGAAAAAAATGTTGAAAAGAAAAAAAAGGAAGAACACTTGAGTAGCATCAATAAGTACAGAGTATTAGCATATTTGCAATTGTGTATCTCGGAGTTATGTTTTGTTATCCCTCTTTACTCACTTTTTACTTTATGAATGCTTATGTTAAACCCTTTACCCTTTTTACCCACCTTAACCCTTACCACATTACAATCCTAAGCAAGTCCTTTTGATCTATTTATGTATGTAATCATTGTAGAGGAGAATTAGTGTATTAGTAAGCCAATGGTAGTGAAGTTTCCTATAAGAAGTTTGAGCAAAACACTAGCCATCAAACACTTGAGAGAAATAAGTGAAACCGTAAGGAAGATTCATTTTTACATCTATACTTATCTTTGAGTGATGGTGTCATATGTTGAGTTTGCTTATGTAAACTAATAAAAAAGTAGTCATAATATGTCTAGTAACTTGATATTTGAGTTGGCTAAAATTTGAGGGATTATATACTTTGATCTTTGTGAAAATGAAGTAATGGAATTGATTGGTTGTGTTTATTTTACTTGAGGACAAGCAAAGATTTAAGTGTGGGGAAGTTGATAGTTGTGCATTAGTATATGTTTTCTAAGTATTTGGCATGTGTTTCTTGCATAATAGTTTATTATTATTGTATTTTAGGATTCATCTTGTATGTTTTCTTATAGTTTGATATTCATTGTTGTTCTTTTATATTTAATGTTAATTTAGGGTAAGAATTTATTATTTTGATGTAGGAATGAAGATTGAGCAACTCTCAGATTGAGCTAGAAACCAAAGGAGGAGAAGAGAAGAGGAAGCATTATGGTACAAGAGCCGACGATGCCAATTCCCATAATCTTGGGAACATGCCAATTCCTACGATTGTGGGATGTTTAATCCCCGAAAATATACAGGGTTCAACTAAATTTTAGGTTTTCTGGACTATATAAGATATTAAACTCCTATAGAAGAAAGAGGATGTGAACCCTCTGTGTAGAAGAGCCTCCTTGAGTGAAAAATCCAGATTTAGAGTCTTAAGGAAGGTGGAGATTTAAGGATCATCAACCACAATTAGGAAAATAGCACATCAACACTATAATTTCCAAATTTTGACAAAAAAGAGAAGAAGTTTTCTTTATTTAATTTTCTACCATTTTTATCTCTTCCAGTCATTGTAAGATGGAATATTTGAATGTTGGTGATGTTCTAGATAACATGAGTGGCTAATTTAGTTTTAGGGCTTACTTTTGAACTATCTTGTTAAACTTCTATTTTATTAATTTGAATGAAAGATGTCTTTGATGAATGTTGATTATATACATATACTTGGCAATAAATTGAGAGATTGGGTTAGGTAATTTGTGTAGGATTGTACAATGAGAATTGACAACCTATAGACTTACATTCATCAAGTTAATTGATTAATTGAAAAGGAGATCTTAACTAATTTAATTGATCACTCATAGGATAACTTAATTACTAGTTAAATTGGTGGAGTGATTTGGTAGATTGAGAGATTGCTTAATCAACTTCATTTAGTTTGATTAGGGATAATTAATTACACTTTGAGAGAGGGTAGTTAATGCAATTGAACATCTTAGGTGAGACACAATTTAATTAATAAAATATAAGGGAGACAAGATAGGAAGAAAGTGATCTCTAGTCATTAAAATCTTGAATTCCAATTTTCTAAATTTTAGTGTTATCAATTGTTCACTATTAGTCATTTAATTATAATTTAGTTTTCTAGTTTATTTCTATAAAACAATTTTGTTTCTTAATCAAAGTTTGATCTGAATTAAGTGGTGCCTAAGCATCAATCCTCATGGGATTGATATCTGCTTTTTAAGTACAAGTCATGACTTAATTTAATTTTCTAGTTTATTTCCATAAAACAATTTCGTTTCTTAAACAAAGTTTGATCTGAATTAAGTGGTGCCTAAGCATCAATTCTCGTGGGATCGATATATGCTTTTTAACTACAAGTCACGACTCGTGTACTTGTAGTTTTTGAGCGTAAAACTAGTAGACTATTTTGCAAATGAACATTGACCATCAGCTTCTCCTCTCCTTTAGTAGGCCTTCTCCTAAATGTGAACCCCTGCATTGTGGAAGCAACATGATTAGAAGCTCCACTATCTAACCACCAAGAACTTGATGTGATTATAGCTACATTAGATTCATGAATCATATAGGCCGAGGGGTTACCTAATAGTTCCTATTTAACTTTCCACAGCTTGTACTTCGAGCAATCGATCTTTTTAAGCCCCTTTTTCTTACAAAAAAAGCACCTCATACCTTTTATTTCATATGGGCCCTTAGCAATGCTAGACTGTCTAGTTTGAATCCAAGGAGAGGGTTTGGGTTTCTTACCCTTACCTTTAGGCTATTGGGGTTCAGCCTTCCCTGTACCTTTGATAGCTTCAAACAAGGCTATACAAGGAGAACTCTTAATATTCTCCTCAGCCACAGCACACTGAAAAATCAAGACATTGATGTCCCAATTCTGATCCTAAGAGTTGTAAGTAGGAATGTCAATATTGGCCCAGCCCGACCCGACCCGACCTAGCCTATAGCCAATAAGTTTGGCCCAGTTAAACTGGCACACGGGTCGAGCCACGAGCTAGGAGATTTTGGTTCGTGAATGAATGAGACAGGGAGATGCCCACAGCCAACGGAAGTGGGTGGAATGGCCGAACTTGGCCCGTCCACCCAAAATGACATTGTTTTATTTATTAAAAAACGACATCATTTTGTTAAAGCAAGAGTCATTTATTCTAGAGACAAAATGACGTCGTTTTTTGTTAAGCATAAAACGACATCATTTTATCTCTGGAAGATGATAAAAAATCAAAAGACAAAATGCGTCGTTTTCTTACATTGTTTTCTATTATAAGAAAACACTATCTTTTTGTCTCTGATGAAACAAAAGCATAACACGTCCCACCCTTCCCTCTCCAGTTTCTGCCTCCAGTTCTTCCTCTAGTCCTCCCTCGTCAGTCTCATTCGTCCCACTCATCGCTCCATCCCACCCACCACAACTCATCTCCCACTCACAACCACCGTGAACCAGACCCAAACCCAGACGCTGCTCCGCCTCCCTCTCCCTCTGTCGCACCATCGCAAGTGACATCGCTGTTCTTCTTCTTTGTCGCAACTCGCAACATTGGAGACTTGCACTTCCTGTGTTTTTCAACGAAAATGATTGTCCTGGCATGTTATAGTTGAATGGATTAAGGAATGAGGATTGACGTTTTTGGATTGATACAACTATGTGAATAACTTCTCAGTTGTCGTGTCTACTATCTTGATGTTTCTGGATTTAATAGTTGAATAGATTGAGGATTAAGGTTTCTGGATTTATTTGTGCATGTCTACTGTCTTGGAATAATTGTGAATGAATTGATGATTGTTGAATGGATTGAGGATTGATGTTTTGGAATACATTTGATAGTTGAATGGATTGAGGATTGTTGTTTCTAGATTTATTTGTGCGTGTGTACTGTCTTTGAATCATTGTGAATGAATTGCTAATTGTTGTGGTAGTTTTTGTAAGCTTCTCGTATGTCCATTGAGATTGTGAATGAATTGCTTATTATTTATGGGCTATGGCGAGATTAAGTAAAGCTTTTCTTAAGATGAGAACTAAATGAACAGAGTGAGAGTGCCCCTTATTCTCCAGATACTCAATTGGTGTTTTCACATATGCTCCAACCTAAAAGTTAATCATCAATCATCATATTTCAATTCCCCAAGTTTTCCCTTAGCCTCCTCCATATTAAAATACTATCTTTATGCCATACTTGATCTTTTAAATTGCCTGACATTTCAGAAAATTCAAATTAAGTCTATATGAAGAAAATAAAGCAAAGAAAGAAATTGAATAGTAGTATGGTTTTATATCTCTTTACATTATTTGTATTTGTATTATTGCATTTTAACTACATTTAAGATTGAATCACCCTCCTCTTAAGCATCATTATGAATCAATGATTGATGTTTCTTATTTTTCTATCCTCATGCATAGAAAATAGTAATGAGCCGTAAAAACACTTGATGCACACCAAAGCAAATGAGTTTACTATCATCATATTGCATGGAGTAGATAAGTGATAGTTTTATATACTTGTAATATTGATGATTTGCTATTGTTATATTTGACTAAAACAAGTTTACATATTTCATTGATCAAACTGATTTATATGTATAAAGAAAAACATAATAAAAATTCACAAAATCAGGGATCATAACAAATTATCAACTAAGGTAACAAAAGAGAATTGCATAAACTAATGCAAACATACTTTAATTGTTCCTAAAAAATAAGTGTTATTATAGACTATGCTTTCAACTAGAGTCTTACTATCAGCCACATTTCTTGACTCTTTTAAGTTTTATTTTAAACACAATTGATATATGTTAAATCAACTCAATTACTTTAATATTTGGGAGCTGTAACTGTTTCTCTAACAACTTCTAAAGCATATTTTGAACATTCCTAGCTTTTGTAAAAATGTTTATTACTTATTTCTAAGTTGTACAAAATATTAAGGAAACTTTTCCTTCTTTCTAAACATACTTTAATATGGTTGGTTGATTATTAACAAAAATCTATATTGATTCTTATTATACCAAACGCAATACCAAACACAAACCCTCCATAATTTTTTATATTAGATAATTTGGTGTTGTAGTTACTGGAAAAAAACTTCTATAATACTTTAAGATATGATTTCTTATTTTTTGAAACACAAGTTAGTTACACATGAACCAAAGATTGAAGTAACTCTAAATTGTACTTTTCATATCTTCAATCAAACCTGCTCAATTATTGTAAAAAAAACCTATTAACTTAAAATTTTGATAATTTTCATGCTTAACACCATAATCAATTGTTTCCTTGGTCCTTTTGATTACATATTTAAAAATGTGCATGTGTTTTTCACATGCATAAATGTACAAACTTAGACAAACAAATATTTACATCGTATGCAATATTAAGAATGGAAGCAGTAAGGTATATTAGTATATGAGACATCTAATTAAGCTCTTGTTGTGATTCTCAACCTTAAAATTCTTGACTATAGGCTGCATAAAAGTGTTAATATATTTACAATCCTTTGTTTAAAAAATTTTCAAGATTTTGTTGTTCTATTTGTATTGACTATTTAAGATTTTTTTATTGCCTTACTTTTAAACTAAAAAAATTATGAATCAATGATTGTTTTATTTATATTTTGATAGCTTTTTATAAGATTTGGTACTTAATGTAGCTTATATTTTATTTTAAATCTAGTGGTTTCATGGTTGGTTTATCAGATGGATGAACATATTATTACTTCAGTTCAGAGTTCTAATCCGATACTGGAAGTAAAAGTGGAAACTTCTATTCCGACACCAAGTGATGATAGAAGTTCAATTAGACATCAAGTTAATCAACTTAAAAGTGATGTTTGGAATCACTTTAAGAAGACTACATCAATCGATGGAATTGAGAAAGAATAATGCAATTATTGTCATAAACTGTACTCAACTGATTCAAAAGGTGGAACGTCTCATTTAAAGAGACATACCGAACCATATACTAAAAGGAAGATGATTTTAGGAGGTCAATCATTTTATCCTTATGAAAGGAAAGAATGAAATAACCGTAATAACTTTTAATAATAAAAGATCAAGAATTTTGATGGCTAATATGGTTGTTGGAGATGAACATGCATTAGCTATGGTTGAAAGCAAGAGATTCGGGATATCTCTCAATTCACTCCAATCGAATTTCAAGGTTCCAAGTCGGAATACATTGAGAAGTAATATTTTGAAAATTTATGAGGAGAAAAAGAGAGAAACATTAAGAGTATTGTTGAGTGTTCAACAATGAATTGCCATAACAACGGACATATGGACAGTCGACAATGACCAGAAGGGTTACACGATGATGATGGTACATTATATCGATAATGATTGGAAGTTATGCAATAGATTTTTGAGGTAATTTATATTCTTTAATATTATTATCATTTATTTAATTTCATTATTTTATGAATTTATGATTTATATTGTTATGCTTTTTATGATAGGTTCATTTATGTGTCGACACTACATAAAAGTGAAAAATTGGCAAACGTATTAAAAGATTGTTTAATGAGTGTGAACATCAACAACAAAGTTTCCTTTATCACAGTCGATAATTGTAGCAAAAATGATGCTATGATTGAGAAGTTGAAGGGTAAGATGCGAGTTGGGAGTTTATTGGTTGGAGGTAAGTTATTTCATATGCGTTTTGCACATATTCGTAACTTAATTGTGAAAGTTGGGTTGGAGATGATAAAGGAAGCAATAGAATGTATTCGGAGTAGTGTTTTATATTGAACTGCAACTCCTAAAAAAGTTGAAACATTTGAAGATATTGCACATATTTTATGCATTCCCTACACAAAGAATTTTGGATTGTCCTACGAGATGGAACTCAACCTTTAAGATGTTGGAGTTGGTAATCCTATATGCTCAGCTATTTACTAGATTAGTCGGAAGGGATCCTCAGTATATCTCCATACCATTAGACTTGGCTAAAGAACTTTGTATGAAGTTAGAATTATTCAATAGTTGGACTGAATTGTTTTCAGGAACAAAATATCTAACTTCGCACTGTATCTTTAGCATTATGTCTAACATAAAGCATTCTTTGGGATTGTGGTTGTTTGACTCCAATGAAGTGATTCGGACGATGGCAGAGCGGATGACGAAGAAGTTTAATTCTTATTGGTCTAAGGTTGAAGATATTGTTGCAGTATTATATGTGTTAAACCCTAGATACAAGATGGTTGGGGATGAATATATTTCTAATGTATTATACAGTGGTGAAATTCAAAAGTGTCTACATACCATGAAACAATTATGGTATTAATTGTTTCATGATTGTGAAGCCAGAAAGCAACAAACTCAAGATCGAAATGTAGGAAATTCAACTTAATCTTAGAGTTCAGTTTCAACTTCGACCTTTTGTTCTAACCCATTATTGACAGATTCTCTTTCAAATTTTTTAAAAGAGAAAAGGTTTAGGATATCTTATAATACGATGGAGTTCGATAGATATATTTTTGAGGAGTGTGTTCCTGAAACTGAAGGTGAGACATTTGATATATTGTTATGGTGGAAGACGTGTGGACATAATTATCTGATCATGCAAACCATTATATGGGACTTGTTAGCTATTCTATCATCAACTAGTACTTCAGAGTCTGCATTTAGTACTAGTGGTCGGGTCATTACTCATCATCGTGACCGACTTCATTATTACACTATAGAAGCTCTTATGTGTACTAAAAGTTAGTTAAATAATGAAGATATTAATAGCAAATTATTTTCTTTTTATTAAATTTATTTTATTTACCTTTATATTATCTTACTTAATGTTGTGTTTTCTTCCCACAGCCACAGGTATTAATGCAGAGGAGATTGGTGAAAGTAATCGACCAATGGAAGGTTATTTTGATCAAATATATGAAGATGAAGATATTTTTAATTTTCTTTTTTATATAATATTAAATTATTAAATATTGTTTTTATTTTAATTATTATATTACTAAATATAATGTTTGTACATACACTACAAGAATAAAAGCCAATCTGCGATATTTTTAAAACGTCGCAGAATCTCCAAAAGCGTCACAGATAATCTTTTGAGACGTTTTAAAAAATGTCACAAAAAACGTCGCGGATTATGGTTTAGGCAAAACCTATCTGTGACGTTTTGAGGAAGACATCGCGGTATGTATAAGCATTACGCGACGTTTATGAAAACGTCACAAAAAAATACACCTTTTCGCTACATTCAAATAAAACGTCGCAGAATCGTTAATATTCCGCGACGTTTAATAAACGTGTCGAACTTCGCAAAATCAATAATATTCCTCGACGTTCAGAAAATGTCGCGAAATTCTTAATATTCCGCGACGTTTTGTTTTAACGTCGCGGAAAGGGTAAAAATGTCTCAGAATTTGGTTAAAATTTTTTAAAATAAATTAATTTAATTTAATTTTGTAATTTTTCAAATTTAATTTATTTAATAACTATTTGATATTATTATTTAGTATTGAATGTTATTTATTTATATCATTAATTTTAA